>CABFOV010001547.1:60755-74514 GCA_902141375.1 Timema poppense
TTTTACCCTCCTCCTCTTCCCCCCCCCCCCTCCACAGTTAGTGCTAGAAAATGGGATGCTACTACAAGCTATTTGTAGTGGTCCTCGTTTGGAAAATTTTTGAAAATTATTATAGTCTTTTAACGTATTGAAGCAGTTTTTATATCTCATGCCCCGTTAGAATCCCAGCAAATATTTTTTTTATTAATTTAAATATGACAGGGACTTATTTTGACCATATTCTAAATTGAATTAGAAAGTTCTCTTGATTCTCTAACAAATGGCAGTGCTAACTCAATTTGAGTTAAAATGAAACTTTCCTATGTATCCTTCATAGCCAAATCACTTTTAAACCCAGGTTTGAATTAAAACATTTGTATCAGCTGATTGAGATTATCCTTTCTAAATAACCTTAGGTATTTTAAATAACATTAACATAAATATGAAAAATTGTTGTTGAGAGATTAGGGGGGGAAAGGAGGCTGAACTATATTTTGTGACAGGACAAGTCATTTATCTGTGAGGTTTTTCTCCAACAAATTTTTATTTCCTAGAACTGTTTAATTAATATTTTAATCAAACTTGTAGAGAGCGCCTTGAGATCATACCGGCTGGCAATACATTATATATGACTGATTGGCGGGTCTGCGTCACTAGACGATGCAGGCGCCCCAGAGTGAGTTGCCGACTAACTCGACTATTTGAGGAATTCCGATACAATCTGAAGGATGTTTTCATAATATGGTTTTTGTGTTTTTCAGTTATGAGGTCCCCTGTTCGACATTTTGAAGGACCATTCAGACACACGTGTGGTTCGGATTCTTATGACTTTTTTTTGTCATCGGGATATATGTAGATAAATTGAATACGCTAATGTTGTAGGTATTAGCGAAGCAGAATAGACAAAATGTATCCTAATTTGCGTGTAGAGGGAGTGGGGATTTTTTTTTTTAGGAAAAGCACCCTCAGCACACCCGACCGGGATTCGAACACTGATAACCCCGTCTCTCACAGTCCACCCCTATTGCGAGAATGACACCCTGGACTTCCGAGGCAGGTGTTTGGATTCTTCTGTGATCATGATGTGGAATAATTTGTATGGAACTTTATGGGCAGGGGGAATAGAGGGGAATTATGGAGCAGAGGGGTTAAAAGGAGTGTATGGGTAGAAATGAGATATTCTTTAACTACCATTGTTTCTATAATCAAGGAATTTTAATATTTAAGGGTGAATTGTAATTGGGGGAATACGTATCATAAGCATCAGTAAAAAAAAAGGGGAAACTGTATTAGGTAAAATTACGAGCTCCGAGACTCAACCTAAGGGCGCTGCTTTAATTCCTCACTCTCTCCGTGAATCCAGATAATATCCAGACACACTATATGTAAACCAGATATTATTCAGGCAAACTATCCATGCAGCTATTTTATCTGGTTATTTCTTAAATTCATAAGCCCAAGGGCAAATATTAGGAACCAATCTAAAAACCGGAAAGAAGTGCCCCGGCCGTGCTCCACGGGGGCTGAGCGCTGGGCGTATTCTCGCAGGTGGAGGGATGACGGGCGTGTGCGAGGTCCCTCGGCTCGTGGAGCCATCTCGTGGCGGCCCCTCCAACTGGCCGGAGCTATTGATTGCCGCGTCCTCCCCCTCCACTGCCATGATGTGGGGTCTGCTAAGCAAGAGAAGTAGGGCTCTGCGCTGCTTGCCTGCCTGCCCGCCTGCTTCACGGAACACTTGCTGGCTTTTCGGGGTTCTCGGGGGATATTGTTTGGGGCGTCTCCGTACCAAGGACGACAGAACGAGATTTGTTTTAAATATACCACTTGTAGCGAGGTGTACATAAAAAGAAGACACTAAACAATATTTTACTTTTTATTAAAAAAAGTACCACTCCTTCGTTTTTACTTTTTCTCCGGGGTGGAAAAAAAAACACCGAAATAATTTGGCGTGTGCACGCAGAGTCGAAGAGATCTCACCTTAAAGTAAAACTAAAATAACTTTTTTTTTTGCCTAGTGGATAGGAAATAAATCAACGAGGACCAAACGAACATCGAATAGTTAAAAAAAATAGTAATAATACTGTCGTTTTTAAATCGGATTGTCTTGAAACCGGAGAAACTCTTTTGTGCAAGTGAGTGACATAGATAAAGTGACACAGAGGCTTTGGGAGGGAGTTACAGAGAATACATAGAATTACATAGAAATAAAAAAGTCTCACAAAAAAAAAGTTTCGTCTTCGAATCGTTAAAATCGGCCCCCAATAAGGTGGGGTTCATCCATAGTTCCTGTGCCGTCCTTTCGCAGGCAACCAGCACGACAAGGTAAGATACATAATTATTCGTAATTAAAACATTTTGTTTTAGATTAAGTTGATTAATAAACCGGTGGCCCCCGGGGATTTTTAACTCAAGGCTGTCAAAAGAAGGAGGAATGAATATCTTCTAAGCTGTCTTAAAAATTATATCTTTTAAAATACTAACATATTTGCTTACTGTAAACATTGTTTACTATTTGATTAGGGTTGTTTAAGAGATATCAATAATTAATATACAGTTGCCCAACACCTTAGCTCAGTCGATAGCATGTCTGTCAATTGATCTAAGGGTCCTGGGTTCGATTCCCAGAATGGACAGAAAAAATGCATCATTGGTGAAATATATGGTTACCTCTTTCAGAATGATAACTTGGGGGCTGGATGTTGTGTCTGTTCTATATTAAAGTTAGTTTGTAAGTCGTGTGCTGATATAATCAGTCGGTTCAGAAAGTGAACTTTAAATACCGCAAATAAAAATATCTAGAAAAAGTGACAACTGCATATCGCATGACTTTACGTATCAATACATGAAAGTAGATTTGGTAACTATTCTGTCTGCCCTTCCTATGAAAATTAAACTAAAAAGATCTAGTTATTAACTCCTTTTTAACACGTTTTATTATTTTTCATTTTGCTTGTTGGTGGGGAAACCTTTTATTATCTTTTAGTTAACAAACTTTTTCTCTAAAACATTAACATTTTATAAGAAGTCTGTTGATAATACCTATCAAAAGTGACAGACTAAAGTCACATGACTTGACGTATGGATACCTGAAAATAGTTTTATTAACTTTTTCTAGCTGTCAGATAAGGTTCTTCCTATGAAATAAGGAGTTTTGTTTGAAACTTTGTTTTTTATTTAATTAGTGCGTCTTAAAACACCGTGGTTAGAAAGATAATTGAACCAAGTAGTATGGATGAGGAGGGAAGCTTCAGAAGAAGTAAACCCACATTTGCGTGGAGTGGGAATGAAACAAATCATTGATAAATATTATTATTTTTGTCACCACGTCTTATGACACATTTGGGTTTTGCGCATATAGGCTATATTAATTACGCCACTAGGGGACCTGGCGGTCTAGGTGTAAGGTGTCAGACTTCTGTGCTGGCGGCCGGGGTTCAATCCTCGGTCCGGGCACAGATTTATCTGATTACCAAACCCTTCCTTCACCTCTGACAAGACATCTTGTGAATGTGGGGAATGCCAGGCCTCCACCGTGGTTCGGATTCCACGTTAAACTGTAGGTCCTCCATTTCATCTCACAATCACCCTACCATTACACATTAGCGTAAGTGCGTATAACCCGAACAGGTAGTAAGACGCGGTGCTAATAATAATAATAATAATAATAATAATAATAATAATAATTACGCCACTGAGTTGTATATAACTGAGGTAGCATTTAGAAGGAAATATTCCAACGTTTTCTGTGTAGGAAAATTGGATATTTTTTTTTAATCCATGGTACACTCAACCAGAATTCAAACCTTTATCACACGGTAATCCTGTCAATTGCTAGCCTGACTCCTTATACCACTGAACCACTGGTGCGGCTATCTGCTTTAGTGGTCATGTGGTTTAAGGCGTCACTCTTGCAAAAGACTGGACTGCAAATGATGTGGAAATCAAGATTCTAATCCCGGTCGGGTGTAGTTAGGATGATTGTTATTCAATGGTTTTCCAATCTTCCTCTACGTAAATGCGTGTATATCTCCTCTAAATTCAACCTTATTCATCCCTAACATATTATTGTAATTAGTACATATGAGTATAACCTGAATGGATAGTAATACTAGGCCAACGTAGTATTACAAGACTGTTCACAATTATAAAACTATTGTAATCACCTGCACCGAGGATTGAACCAGTTTCCTCAGCCACTTAAGTCTTCTTTCCTCACCTCTGTATCGTATTTATAGTTTTATAAACTATTTCGTTCAAGCATTGTCTTTCCAGACAACTTTGAGGGGGACCTACTTACAGACAGAGTTAGATAGGAAGACACCTTTTTTTTTAACGATATTAAAAGTTCTTTAAAACAATTTTCATACATTCAAACGTCGAGTCAAGTGATCTGAAGCTGTCACTTTTGATTATCTCGGTGGTCTGGTTGTAAAGTGATCGCCTCTGAATCAGATGTTTGTGTGTTCAAACCCAGCCGGAATCAACGAATTTTTTATTGAGCGAGAAAATCCCTAGCACAACTTACTTCGGAGGGGAAGTAAAACCATTGGCCCCATATCGATTGTAAGAGAACCAAATACTTTTCCTGGCAAAATTGGTAGGCCCTTTCGCTCTTACTCATAGAAATTCTCGTGTGCCGATGTAATATATCGGTTCAGAAAGTACACGTTAAATAGCTCAAATAATAATATTGTTAATTAGTTATCCTCTGACGAAGAAAGAGAACAGATTTATTACACTAGCCTCACATGCCAGAGTTCTCTAAATTCCCCAAATATTACTTTCTAAAAGGTTGTACTTTCACCACGTTAGTAACAATAATAATAGGGTCGCTTTGCATGATGGTCAGCGGGTAGCATGGAAAGCGCACAGGGAGAAAAACAATGGTATAACATGGCAACATGACAAAACATGTATTGTAAATAATCCTCTTACTCTTTACAATAATTACAATAGAATAATAAAACTAAAGTAACAACCCCCTTACTATTTACAATAACTTGGTTAATTTTAGGTTATGATGATAGCTTGCTAATTCACGAAACTCACGGTACTTTTAATTTTTGAAAAATTTGCATTTCTTGTGGTTTTGCCATCATGGGGCAGATACCATAAATAATAGTGAGCTTTTGATGCGCAGTACACCTTGTGTACCTCTGATACACTGCAAGTACAAAACTTTGACCTGTGAGCTTTTGATGCGCAGTACACCTTGTGTACCTCTGATACACTTCAAGGCCGGTACAAAAGTTAGGCCTGTGAGCTTTCAGTACCTAGCCGATGCCTTATCATAAGGTCGGTGGGTCGCGAGTTTGACATGACTGCCTTACCGTGTATTCTCACGCTCACCGAAAAACAAGTGAAGAACAGAAACTGGGTCACGTGACGCGCTCTAAGCCAATCATAAGATTTCAGTCTCATCAGCGCGAGCTGTCCCGCTAAAGTTCAAATTCAGCTCTACTTCATCCGCTCTGCCTGAGACCTTCGGCACGGGAGAACCAATCAACTCTCATAACCGACCATCTCAAATAATAACGCATGCGCTGTATCGCTAGAAGCAAGCAGACAGCTTCGTTGTTTGCTGTGAGAAGGTTCGAAATAACCCGTAGGTGTAAAACGTGTGTGTCGATGATTTAATGATCATCAGTGAATAATTAGGAATATATTTATGGTTAGCTACAAGAGAATCATCGGTGACCTGGTGGCTTAGGAGTAAGTTGTCAAACTTTTGTTCGGGGATTCAATCCTCGGTCCCAGCACAGATCTATCTGATTGACAAACCCTTTCTTCACCTCTGACAAGACGTGTATTAATCACAACTTGTGAATGTGTGGAATTCCATGCCTCCACCGTGGTTCAGATCCCACGTTAAACTGTAGGTCCTCCATTCTATCTCACAATCGCCCTACCATCATAATTTAGCGTAAGTGCGTATAACCCGAACGGGTAGTAAGACGTGGTGTTAATAATAATAATAATAATAATACAACTACTTGGGCGTAAATAAATTAGATCTGGGAGCGACTTTTTTTTCTCTCTCCCCCTCTATCTCCTAGATATAAATGAGAGAATATGTAAAGCTTGCATTATGAACCAACAACTTTGGGGGTAGAAAGTCGAAGTTAAATAACTAAATCCGGGGGTACGCGAACAAAATAAGGTTGAATATTATGTTTATTCGATAGAAAATAAAATATGTGGATAGTCAGCTATTCTAAGTTTGTGTTGCAATGCATCATGGATCGACATACAGCGCGTGAATCTCTAGTAGATTCTACTCTTTATTTTCGTCAAACGGGTGAACCAAGATTTAGACCATTTGACCGCCGATTAGTCTTTGTTCAACTCGTATTAAATGACCTCATTCTCTCCACAAAGATACCTTCTACGCTTCTATACCAGTTACCTTTCGTTTCTCGGGTATTAACTATTTATGATCAAATGTGTGGATTTCTGTACTTTTCAGAGGTAGAATGTCAACTTTTAAACTATGTTTACATGTCTATCTATGTATGTATAGGGTCATAGAACATAGTGTTGTGTTCATCCCAGCAAGCAACAAACACATTTCATCGCTGCAAACTAGAACCTACACCACCAAATTACTCAAAAGTTTCCCCCATAGTTGTTCTGGCCAGTAGTCTCCATTACAGTTGAGCGTTCACATTACTGTAATACTTTACGTTTATTGAATTCAGTATTGAATTATGTAAGAAATATTTACTTGCGTGTTATAAACAGACGCTCAACACGTCTCCATTATTCCAATGATTTTGTAAGTACTCGCGGATGAACGACGCAATGTGGATGTGGCAACTTTTCCTGGCCTGTCGATACTAACACACGATACGAGTTTGGTGTGAACCAGCCTTCAGCTCGTGTCTGGTATCCTACAAAAAACCGTGAACACAGCGTAGTGATACACACTGCAGTCAGAAGTTTATTTGTAGTAAAAAGTGTGACTATAGCGGTTTTCGCTAGAGTTTTTGACTACTTGCTTAAAAAATGAAAGTTAACGATATTAAAAAAACTTAGGGTTAAACTAGTTTGTAAGTCATGTGTCTATACAACAGAATGGCTCAGAAAGTGCACTTTAAATACCCCTTGATAACGAAACTGACTTTCAAGTCGTCCCACAAGATCGTGTGAGTCCGTCAAGAATAGACCCGGCCGCGACAGGAAAAACGGCCACAGATCGATAAGAAACAACGAACTCTTGGTCCGAGATCCTTCATCAATTATTTAATAAATTGTTCCTTCACCGATCTCTTGATATTTCCACCGGTGAGTGACGTAATCCAGGGCTAGGGTGGAGGGAATAATATTAGATCAGACGTTGATTTGTTGTGAGATGCGGTCTTTCGAGCGGAGCAGAAAACAAATCTCGTGACACCAACATGTTTATTGAGAGTAATGTTTCCTTGATCTTTATATTTCGATTGGCGGAAAATATACACACGTAATGCACGTCCCTCTCTCCACCTTCAACACCCAACAAGTGGGAATGTTCATTAATCAATTATTGTTATAGAAAGCAATATATTTAAAACAGCAAAATTGTATTGATAATAATAATAATTAAATGAATTTTACTAGAGTTGAGTTATTGAAAAATGATAGCAGATATCTTTACATCCTTCCCCCTCCATCCTGCTCTCTTCCTCCTACCCCCTCCACCCTGCCCTCTATATTCTGGCCTTTCCACCCTACTTTTTCCACCCTGCCCCCTTCATTTTGCCCTTTTCCTCTTAACCACTCCACCCTGGTCTCTCCACCCTACTTTTTTTAACCCTGCCCTCTCCCCTCTAGTTCCCCCGCCCAGGTCTCTCCACCATACTTTTTTAACCCTGCCCTCTCTACCCTGATCCCTCCCCCTAACTCCTCCACCCTGGCCTCTCTACCCTGCTCTCCCCCCTAACTCCTCCACCCTACATTTTCACCTTGCTCTCTCCACCCTGTCTTCTCTATCCTGGCCTCAACATCTTTCATCCACATTTAATTTAAACACTGGCCGCGAAAACACTCAAAACAAAATCGTTTGTCACTGTGATATGAATTTTAAAAACTTTTACACTTTAATAAATAGGTAAACCAAACTTTTTGGAAGAATTATTTTTTTAATATTTTAAAATTAGGGCTTATTGTTACTGTTATATACTCTGGAGTGTTCGAGTTTAGACCCAATTGTCGTGATAACCTTCACTCTCTTCGGAAGAACGCGTGTCACGACGTGTGACCCAGGTGTTAATGAGTTGTCGGCAGGTGCGAGCGTGTGCGTGTGTGACCTGCATGCTAGCTATTATAAGGTCGCTATTAATATTGAGCTGGGTCACGGGCCAAACCGTTTCAAGCCACATTTTGAAACGTTTTCCTATTTCGTTTAATTTACATTTTAAAAATAATTGCCTCTTACCAATACCTTTCTTTGTAATATACAAACCTTGTAGGTCGAATGCACAGTGGCCAACATTGACAAAAGGTAACTATAGTTGGATTTTGGAAGGAAGGCCCTTTTAGAATACATATATTTGGGTCAACTTTATAGTATTTATCAAATATTACAGCTGTAGTTCACATGACTTGATATTAATAAATTATAATTGTTGTAGTAGCCTTTATAACGCTCAAAAAATACCTTTCTTAGTCATTAAATCGGACTGTCTATAAATTCTAGCTAAGTATAATTAATTAACACTATCGTTACACTTAAAAATAAGTTTCATAAATTAAAAATACTTCGCTTAGTTATTTATGAGACCAGATAAGACATGTTGATTTTTGTTTTTTGCTTGACGATGAGCTGACAATGATGTCATTTCCAAATGCTTTCGATATTATATTAATCTGTTTACAAATAAGCAAAACCGGTGCAGATTGTATTCTACAGAATCAACGCTAACCTGATAGAAACCAAGAACAAGCTTTGATTTGATTTTCGGAAAAACTAAAATGACTAAGCTTTGTTGCAGGAGCGACCCGTGGAGGAGGGTTCTGGGGCCCTCCCTGCAAAATAAAACAAAAGAAGAAGCAAAACAAATTTGGAAATGCATACCAATTTTCTCAAATTTTTCGTTACATAGTAAAAAACATAAATCAATCTAAAAAATCGTTATATATTTTTTCTCATTTTATTGAAGAAATTAGCAAAACCATAATCGCGCTACCGCGTGACATAAAGCGCTCGTATGTTAACAAGCTCTGTGCTGGGCTGGTTCAGAAGCGCCCCCGAACTCTGCATGAGTCACACAGTGGTTGCCATGACAACCTGACGTCACTTTCTTCGACCTTCACAAGTTTTTGGGGCTGAGCTAAAGTGTGGTCTGCTATCAGCTGCAGTCGTCTGGCTGGCTCGTAGATAAGGAAAGTGGTTGATTTGCTTAGTGTGTGTGACGCGTTTTTGCTAATATTTTCGATTACTTTAGTGAATAATGAAAGTTTCCTCAAGAATTAAGGGCCCCACAGCTAGCCCTTTGTTTTAATCGTTTAAATAAATCAATAAAATGGTTTAAAAAAAATTAGATTAATTACAACAGCACCAGCTGTTCGATTAGTGTTTGTTAGTTTTTCCTTCTCCTTTAATTAATTAGTTTAGTATTTTATCTAATGATTTATTATAATATTGTAATAAAAATGTTAAAACTATATTATCTTTTATATAAAAACTATAGTAGGCTTAGATGCTTAATTCATCACCTATGAGTAGGTTATTCAATCCCAAAATAAGACGTCAAACAAATTTAAATTAGTTTAAGCCCAAATGTTTGTTCTATTTTCAATCTCATATAAAACATCGATATCCTAATATATTTTTTGTTTAGTCTGATTCATATTATCTAAATTGTTATGCAATTGGACTACTCTAATATTTTATAAAAAAATATCTATGGGGCCCACATTTTACAGTTCGAAGGGGATACATTTTGTCTACTGGTGTGTGTGTATTTAACGATAGACAATCTTCGACTTCAAACCAAGTGAGTTGTTAAACTCTTATATATAGTTTTTATTTACTTTTATTAACTTTTACTTTTTTATACTTTTTAGAGTATATTTTGTCAGCTAAATATAGAATGGTATAAGGTTGATACAAGGTAAGCTGTTGTCTACCTAGTTTAACAATTTTTAAGAGCGCCCGCCTTCAAGATGTACTCACGAGCCGCCACTGCTTGGTTGATAACGTCAAACTTAGAAGAGAACTATTATATTTCGAATCTAATTATTAGAATATTTTTTAATCTGCCTGAAATATTATTTATGAATGGAATGAGAGCGTCCAATAGCAGCGCACTATTAACCACAGTATTATTTTTTTAATAATGCAATTTATTTTCTTTATAAATATGTTTATAGTTTAAGTGTCTGTATTATGAATTATAAATTGTTTTAAAAGTTACCGTTGAAAGGGAAACGAACAGTTTTGCCAAATTGAATTTGACAATTTTCAATGCTCTCTTACTTCGGAATTACTATTTTTTATAGTGTTTTTGTAAGAAATAATCGATCACGTAGTTATGTTATTTAATGTTTAAATATGACAATGACTAACGTGTTTTATAATTTTGTTTGTTAGCCGATCTACCATGATATTTATATTGCTAGATTTTTTTTTTGTCACCGTGTTTCACTACTCGTTCGGGATACACACAATACATTATACATTTTTAATGAATGAAAATAATAGGCTTTGGCTGCCTATTTTAAGTCTTCAGCTCAAAATATATTATTATTAGTTACCAATAGTTATTAATTAATTAAAGACTATAGGTTAAGAAAGAGAGAAAACTCTGACGGTGAATTTGTCTAACTAACTTAATGCTTTCTACTTTCCTTAATTTTAATGCAAATAAATAAAAACAAATTTTTAACAAAGATAAATGTCAGGAAAAGTATATTAGCCATTTTTAGTTACCTTTAATTTTAACCGCTTGGCTGTCAGTTTCGGTTGAAAACATATTCCGATAAAAGTTCAAAAGTTGCTGGGCCAGTGAGCCTTCAAAAACTAGCAATTCCAATTCTAACGTAATCCAGCTAGCGACGAAGTTTCACTCTTATCCTCTTAACGGTGATGTAGGTGTACCTCTCAAGTAGAAGAACCAAAGGGGGAAGAGGTATTAGCTCTTGAGTTAATCAGTGGCGTGTGTTGGGGTGAGAAAGAGGGGGTACAAGAGTAAGGTTGGGGGATGAAGGAGGGGAAAACGTTCCAACCAACCCCATTATAGGGTCGGGCCTAGTTTGGAATGAAAACAAACGAGAGAACGGGAGCGCTTCTTCAAGCTTGTCCGTCCTTACGACTCCAACACGGCGATGTGGATTTAAGGAGCTCACAAAACCGAACTTAGTGGGTAGGAGTAGGGGAAGAAAGAGAGAATGAGAGAAAGTGAAAATTCAATTTAAAGAAGAAAAAAAAACCGTCGTAGACGAGTCAGATCACGAAGTGGAACTATTGTGGCCAAGGGTCTTACGAGCGCTTACTTTGAAACGCCTGGATATATTGTTTTAATTTAGGTCTCGGATCACTTCATCCACACACAACCTTGATGAAATACATCGTACTACCAAAACATATAGCTTTGTAGAGGATCCGAACCCAAACCAGTTGATATTGGATTTTAATCTTAAGTATTTCTACATAAATAGTGATTGTTCTATCTACAAAAAACGGCAATGTTTGTTAATTTGAATTGTGCTTATTTTGCATTCGAGCTTGAATATTTCCAATGTTTTTTTTCTATTTTATTTAACTCAGAAATTTACTATACATGACGTAGTTTATTTTGATTATAAAATTCGTCATTTAAATGTAGTTTAAATATTCCTCTAGTAAAATTTAAGATCGGCTTAGCTTATATTGAGTTTCAACGGTGAAGCTAAGGATTCGAGATCAACTTAATTAACTTGAGCTCCATGCTTTACCACGACAAACGACTTAAGTCTTTAAATTTTTTGAGCCTGAACCAAGCTTATCAACTAATAAAGAAGGATACCTAGTGATAAAACAATAACTATTTTTGGAATAATATTAAGAACTTGAAATAAAAATTAAATACAACCACTTGGAGGAATGCACCCAGGCTTCCAATAATTGTTATAGACACATACGCCAAGCATTCAACACTCGTATTTCCCCTTCAACATATTTTCCAATGCCCCTCATCAGTTCTTTGTTTGTTCTCACCTTGTGCTCAAGTCTATACGCTCCATGGAAAGGCCACCATCTTGGTTTCTTTCTTGAGGTAGCCTCTCACACCCTACACCCAGCCATTCTTCTTACTTCTCATACTCACCCCCCAATTTATCACTCATTAATGTAACGAGTTTCGCCTTAACGCGAATACTTGCATGGAGCTGTAATTACACCAACGTTCTCTCCTTTATTTCTCTCTCTATTCTCCTACCCTTCTAGATAATAATCACGGCATGTCTTTATTATACTTTACTCTGGTGGAGTATACCTCGAAGAGGATAAAGTGTTAGAAGATTTTTTTTTGTTTCTTTTCCTAAATTTACGCGCATTATTTATCATCATCGCAATCTACCAACTTGGCCGTGGGGAAGGTGAGGTTTTCAAAGATAATTTGTTTTGAAATATTTTCAAGGAATTGCACATATTTACATTTTTTTTTAAATGTAACTACACACTGTACATACGCCATTCCCTTACTAGGTATGCCAAAAACTATGCGTATTCACACATTCGTCTACAACATTTAGCCACACCTCACATGCTCTACCAGGGCCGGATTTACTTAGTGGGGGCCTCGGGGTGGCTTACATTGTGGGGGTACCAATAAAGACATGTAAATTACATCATAGAATGTCCGAGGAAAGGTTAAAATTAAGCAACTTTTGTGTACAGCCAGACTGAGTGAACAACTGAAAAATAAAATATAACACATGTGTTGTAATGAGAGGTGGTCAGGCTGAAGCAGCGTGCGAGCGACCCGAGAGACTCGCATGAAAGATAAAACTGGTTCCAGTGCGTCGCTCGAGCAGGAATAGTCTAATTTACAGGCGCTGGGCAGTTGTTGTTATGTTGGTGCAGTGAGTGTAAGGAAAACTTCTCAATTTGGCATGATAAATTACTTTTATTATTACTATTGATGTACTCTGCACACTTATATATATATATATATATGTATACATACATTTTCTAGTCTTACCAATTAGATTAGGTCATTAGTAGCAGGAAAGGCTTGTATAACCCAAACGGGTAGTAGTAATACGTAATAGTAAAAATAAAAAAGATAAAAAAGTAGCAAGAACCAATATGTTGATAATTCAATATTATAATCAAAGAAAGACTTTACAAATAAAAATCACAGTTAGCGTGGAGAGGTGATGGGAAAACCACAACAATATTTCCTTTTTTTTAAAATAAACATGCAATAATTGTGTAACAATTTCATTAAAATAGTTAAAATACAAACTGACTCTCACCACGAACAAAACGTACATCTGAATGTATGTCTGTTGTGTTCTTGGTGAGCAGCACGCCGAAAGGGAGGCCAATGTATTTAGAGTTAGCACGCAAAATTGTAAATGATCAACGGGGACTTTCCTAGTAAATCTTTCAAGTGTCAGTAATTTTTTTATTTTTTATTTAAGCTGCACACACATTAATTTGTATATAGATAATTATTTCGTGCAGGAATAACATAATGTTGGACACAAAACAAGAAAACATTTACAATAGAAAATTAGAGTTATTTTTTTCTTTATTTTGAGGCTTTGTGGGGACCTCTTTCTGTGGGAGCCCCAGGGAGATTGTCCATACCCCCCC
>CABFOV010001547.1:76783-87886 GCA_902141375.1 Timema poppense
ATCCCAGATGTGAGAATGATGTTGATGGAAACCAAAGGGGACCTACAGAAAAACAAAAATAGCCATCATCCGAATCGTATAACACCATGAGAAATATATTAATATTATAGTAAGAAAACTGTCCTGAACTTAGATTGCCTGTTTTAAAATAGTGTTTCATGTATTATAACCACAATCGAAAATATATCTATCTTTCTATTAATAATGTAGATACCTTGGTTGATGATAGAGAAACCTAGCTAATTTCTTCATTGGGATTTTCCAGAGGAAGTGGTAGACCTTTCTTTACTTTTCTTATTAATCCTTTTTACCTCGGATAGTTAATCTGTTATTACTCATTTACAAAGCAATCTGACATATAGTTTTATTTTAAGACCTGCAGGTACCTTCTAAATTTGTTGTTACCTGGTAAGTTTTCATGCTTTGCTTATTTTTCTAAATCTTTATGTTCATAACGTGTGAGTATACAAAATACTCTTCCATTAAATTATATCCAGCTGTGTCAAGCATGACCTAACCTAGTTTTCGTTGGACAGAATGAACTCTCAAAGTGTAAATCTAATACAAAACTTGTATTAAAATATATATTAATATAAATATTACTCCATGTGGCTCGCCGGTTTGCTTTGGTTATTCATTTGTGCTTATTATGTTTGAGGAACAGCTAAAAGCTATTAGTTTATAATTTATAAGTGGAGTATTTAAATTTGTTCATATTTAAATAATATAAGTTTAGTCCTATTTTAATATAACCTCATATTACTTGACAGAGACTTAATGGTGTCGTGTACTCCATTTTATTCTTGGATTGGAAATTATATCAAACTAAGATTAGTTTTAGCTATTTTAGTATATTTTAATATGTTTAAATTATACATTTATTCTCGTGTACGCACATGCTATTTTTAGCAGGTGTTTTATCTTTAGTTTGTCCCCAATGGGAATTTTACTATGTTTTTAATTTTTGTAAATGGCGCTAATTACCTTATTGTGTCAACGCGCCGAAAAACAAATAATAATAATATAACCTCACACCACACTAAATTCCCAAAGAGACTAAACAAAGAATACTCAACCAAAGGTCAATAAAGATCGAAATTTGTTTTCTAATGTTTCTAAAAATAATATACCCTAAATCAAGGCCTTGGTTGTATGTAATAATCAATGAAACCTCATAGGTGTCAACCAAAATAAATATATAAACTTGCTCAGTAATTACTAATTATATATAATACTCCTATGATCTTACAATTATTTGAACAACATTATTGAGGAGGTTCGCCTCTTGTAGTTTACTCAGTTTCTATGTGTTTGTAAATTTGTTTACTCCTTTGTTGTTGACAGTTTTCTTCAACCCAACTTCAGTTTGTTTATTTTAATTGACGAGTTAAGGTGTAGCTAGATATGGAGCGAAGACCCCTAGTAATTTTTGTGTGAGTTAAAGTTTGTTTGAATTAGTATTTAAGTCCAAGAGTTATCATACAGTTAAAATAACTTCAATTTGTTTCATTATAAGGTTTTTAAAAAAATGGAAATATTAACAAACGATGTTGAATTATTATAACCAGTAAATGGACTCTTAATTGCACTGAGCTTTATGAGACTATTAAAAGTAATCATCAATAGTTAAACACTGATTTTATACAACCACCAGTATATACAATAACAAATAAAAACCCGCCTTGGTGGCGTAGTTAGCTAATACACAAGTTTTATGTTGAGCTGGATTGCTTAAGACGGGAAGATCGAGGTTCGAATCTTGCTCGAGTGAACTGGGGCTGGTTTTCTCTAAATGGTTTTTCACCCTCCTTCAACACAAATGCGGGTTCACTTCCTCATTATTCAACCTTCCCAATTCCTAACCCAGTAGAGTAATTAGTACTTAGGCATATAACCCGAGCGGGTAGTAAGACACAGTGCTAAGTATTGTGGTCTGTTAGTCACAGTTCCTGGTTACAGATTCAGAGGTCCTGTGCTCGGTCACCAGCACTTCCAATTTATTAAGAATTGGGTCTGAAACTAGGTCAACTCGGCCTCTTGAGGACAATTGAATAGCTACTTGAATAAAGCAGTGGTGGCTCTGGTATAAAAAAACTGAGATAAATGACCAGAGAGTTCATTGTGCTGACCACATTACACCTTCTATCCACAAGTTTTGTCACTATCTTCACCAACATGTAGCGACCGCACGTTCGGTACAGTGTTCTTGCGGGCTGGCACCATAGAGTTTTTTTTTTAAATTGGATGTATCTAGATAGAGGGATTGCATTTTTTTTTGTGCCTAACTTGATTTTATTGAATTATAATTATTGTAAATATCGGACAGATGAAATATGTGATATTTTTTCTAGGCTATTTGGGTAAGATTTTTATAATAGATTAACATGAAAATATTAGTGAATAACTCGAACGGGTGCAGTGCTAAAAAGAAAATAGAATGTTTTATGGATAGTGTCTACCATGACGGTGACATGCGAAATAACGCCAGCCCTTCCTAGTACTAAACACCAAGTACTCTGCTTTCTTCAGACTCTTTTCATTGTTGACTTATGTAGACAAAGTAGCTAACATAACATTATATATTTGGCATCTTCTAATGTTGTTATGGTTATGAAATTTATTATATGGAAGACTTTAACTTTCTAGTACCACCTAATCTTGAATTATGCAGAAACTGTCAAAATAATCTTTGTTCTCATAAATCAAACATAGTCTACACATTTTATATAGTCCTAGTGTTAGGAAAATAAATAAAAAAATCTTCCATCAAGATTTAGAAAATGATAAAAATATTTCTGGTATGGTATATTTATTTTGACAATATGAATGTTGTGACTTGACTTGTGAATATAAAGACCTTGTCTGGAGGGTTTGATATTTTATTATTGTTGTTATTCATGACCTAATCCATCTTCATGACAACAAAGCAAACACACTTTTGTCTACTTTGTTGTCTTTCAGTTTATTTCTGATGGTTTATTTTTTTTATAATATTTTATTAAAGAGTTTTTTTATTAATGACTTGCAATTTTTCTAAGGTATTTAATTTAATAAACTATTTAACTTAGATGTAGGAAAGCCTTTATAAATTAACTTTCATTGTATATTTAATAGAATAATCCATAATTTAAAAAAACTTAGATATGCCTTTACTGTAGCTTTTGCTAAACAAAATTTGCCAAATGTTTTAACTAATGTTTAAAATTGATTAGTTAATATATATTTTTTTAACTTATATTATTTTTAAATGTTAATTTATCAACTGTAAACTGAATGTTGAAGGGAAGTGTTTGTAAAATGTTAAATTAAGTGACTAATGGTTAATATTATAAATACTAGAACCTACTCGAATAACATCTGGCTTGTTTATTCTAAGCAAACCATGCTAAAATATATTATAAGTTTATTTAAAATTAACTAGTAATTTTTATAATACTTTGTCAGGTATTTATTATTTCAAGCTATACAAACTTAGTGTTCAAGGATTCTTGAATCATTTTAGGTTAAATTGTACAAAACACTTTTTTTAAGCATAGTGTCTTAACACTCACTCGGGCTATACACCATCATACTAATTACACTAATATTTTAGGGATTAGAAAGGTTTAATTTAGAGAGTACACCCGCATTTGTATGGAGGGAGAGCAGGAAACCATTTAGGAAAAAAGCACCTTAGTGCACCTTATCAGGATTGCACCCTGATCTTCCAGTCTTCAGCAGTCAAATCTAACACTAGAGTAGTGTGTTAGACCATGTGGCCGCTGAAGCAGGTAAAACACTAATAATGTGCCTTGTACAAGATGGGTTGGTTCAACATTCAGTCCTTGGTTCTGATATTTTTTGGCAGCCCCACATAAATCACTAAGTTACTCAAAAATATGGCTTCCACTGTTGGTATCTTGAGAAAAAAAACTTGTACAGATTTCATTTTACTGTCCTTATACCAGTTGGTTTTTCTATGATTGTGTAAAAAGGAAAGGGGTGGGGCTGACAAGTAACAAAACATTTTTAGGGACTTTTTACCCTCATCTCCTAACAGCTATTTATAATATGTAGTGGTTCCCCCCTAATTTTTTTAAATTTGGATACTCCAACAGGCTATTTGGAGAAGTCTTTTTCGGAAATTTTTTGAAAATTCAATGCCTCTAAAAGCTATTCTTAAGAAGTGCTTACCAGAACTATTTTTATAAATTAAATTCCTAGAATCTATTTGAAATGGTTTTCACCCTGATTTTCACCCTGATTTTTTTATATACATATAAATTTGGATGCTATTTATTGTATTCAAAGCCTCATGCTATTTTTTTGTTTTTAAATTGGACGCCCTTAGTTGTTATTTGGAATGGTCCTCACCTAATTTAAAAAAAAAATCAGATGCTTCAGCAACTTATTAAAAGTGCTTTTCCCCCACATATTTTTGAAATTTGAATGCTTTTAACAGCTAATTGGATTGGTCCTTGCTCGGATTTAAAAAATTGGAGCATAAAAACTATTTGGAGTGTTCTCCTACGGTATATTTAAAAAAAAATCCGATACCTCTAAAAGCCATTTATATTGATATTTGCCTTGAATTTTTCTTTTTTAAATCAATGTCTTCAGAAGCTATTTGGAATAGTCCATCCCTGACAAATTTCTGAAAAGTTAATACCTCAATAAGTAATTTGAAGTTTGATATAAGTCACTTTTTAAGTTTCATATTAAAAACTTTAGAAAATTTTAGAAGGGGGATTATCTAAATATTTCCTTCTAAAATTCGAATTGAATCTTAATTTTTACCATTGATTTAAATAGCAATTTCATGGGAAATTACAGAGGGTTTGAATTGTACAATTTTTTGAATAAACCAATGTTGATTTAGTCGAACCATATTGGAATAGGCTACTTGTTTTTTATTTTCTATTTTCTCTTGTTTTGTGTAACTTGTATTTTAATTTAAAAAAAAAATTTTTTTGCCGTTTTAATGTTATTCTTTTTTTACTTCTTAATTTATATCCATGCTAAATATATCTATCTTTCGTTGCTTTTATTATTTTTTACTTAGTAAAATATTCTTATAAAATGTAATGTTTGTAAAATTAGCTGAAGGACCCCTTCAAATGTACAGAAAATAAAATAATATTTCAACTTAACATTTGTGACAATTAAAGCACAACTTGTACAGTCTAGATTAGCTAAGACTATTAGTAAGAGTAATTTATTTTCAAAGTTTAGTTGATTCCTCCCCCCCCTCCCCCCCCAACATAACCAAGAATTTTATTGATATTCAAAAAAGGCCCATTAACAAACTTTACTTTAATCTGACATTTATTCTGATATTTTGGACATGAATCAGTTTTTAAACTTAAAACTTTTTTTTCTCACTTTCACTATATTTGTCTCTTTATTGCCATTGTGGGACTCACCGTCACATTTCAAATATTATATCCCCTCTACTCTTCCCATACCATTGTTGCATTCATGATATTTTCTATCTACACTGTTCATACCGATGTTCAATTCATGATATTTCCTCTACATTCTCTATTTATTGTTGCATTCATTATATTTACACACTACTTTCTTCAAACCTTTGTTGCATTCACAATCACTTATATGCTATTAATCCAAGTTAGGTTGAATAGCATATGCTATAATTATTCATTTTCATAACCTGCTGGGATGAATATGTCCAAGTATAAAATTTGTTGTCGCTTTATTTGTGAAACTTTCTTATGGCTACATACAGTTTAAATCTCATAGTTCATGATAAAATTTCTAATTTAAACTAGAATAGAACTATAGCTGTATGTTATCCTTTATACTAAAACAGTAAAAAAATTTTTTTATGGGTATACACTAACCAAATACTCTCCTTCATATATTACACAACCACATTAAATAGATTATTATAGTACTATTCTCCCTTTTTCTAAGAATTATCAGTAATAATGTATCAATGTCTACATTAGGATGTTGCCTATCTGTGAAGTCACACCAATTCAAGATAGGATTTCTCATTTTAATGTATTTATGTTTTCTTCAATGAGTGTTTAAAGATTTAACATCAAAACAAAACCCATAAATTCTTAAAATATTTCTAAAATTATTCTGACACTGTCAAAAACTTATTTGTTTGGTTTTTGAAGTGGTTTTTTTTTGTAAACATTTTTTTTTATAAATTGTCTACAACTTAGGCTATTTAGTTTATTACCAAAAATGGCCGTAAGGAATTTTCCTACCGGAAAATAGATTAAAAAGTTATGTCTTACTAAGATAAAAAACAAGGAAAATAAAATTTGGAAATTCATGTCAATATTGTCCATGTGTAAATAGTAAAAGGAGTATGCTCGCGAGTGGAAGAAGGGAAGTGTTATCAGCAAGTAAATGAGTCTAGTGTATTGGGGACGGTTCATTTTCTTCCCGCTCATTCTATTTTGTACATTGGTCTCTGTGGTAACAAACATTTAGACTTTGCTTAAATGTATCATAGTTTAGATACAACCCATTTTGCAAAATAACTTCAAATTCCCAATTTTGTTTTCAAATTCCAAATCATTTAATTCTGCAACCACAAAATTTATCTTAATTTACTATTAAAATCTAATAAGGCTGTCGATTGAATATTTTAAACTGTATACACACTATTTGGTATTGTTGGAGTCGAAACAATATAACTAAAGTTGCATTTGAATTGAGCATAGTTGGAAATTGTTCACTTGTCATTACTTAACTAGTGAAAGTTTAACATTTTCTATAGCCAATCAATGCTAAAACAATTGATATGAAGCAACTTTAAACCATTATTGAACTCTGCTGAATAAAATGAAAAGCTCTAGACAAGTACAATGTGTGACTTGGTGAAAATATATATTTAAAAGCAAAGGCATTGTTTTGATCAACTTTCAATGAAATAGTGCTTGCAAAGTGATTGAAAAAATTAATGTGCACTAATTTAGAATATTTAACATTGTCATTTCTACATTCATCTTTAAATTAGGCTAACTAATACTAACTGATGAACTCAAACTGGCAACTAAACACCCAGGCGGCACATTCACATTGAATATTTATTTATGGAAGTTGTTGTTTCAGGTGGAAAGCCATCAAAAGGTGAAGTAAGACAATAAAAAAATTGAAAGATGGCGGTGAGTGCTATTGGAGCCATGGGTGACATAAACAAGGAGAACCACACAACGTCGGATAACACAGAGTCTAAATACATAGAGCACCCTCTACAGCACACATGGACCTTATGGTACTATGAGAATGACCGCAACAAAGGGCTGGGAGGAGAACCAGCGGGAGGTTACCAGTTTCCACACGGTTGAGGAGTTCTGGCGCCTCTACAACAACATAAAGATGGTAAGCGACCTGCGCCAGGGCTGCGACTACTCCCTGTTTAAGAAGGGTATCCGACCCATGTGGGAAGACGACGCCAACATCCGCGGTGGGCGCTGGCTCATCAACCTGGAAAAGAAGCAAAGATCGTCTGACCTGGACAACTTCTGGTTGGAAGTGCTGCTATGTCTAGTCGGAGAAGCGTTTGACGATTACGGTCACGAGGTGTGCGGGGCTGTGGTGAAATATCCGCAGTAAGGGGGACAAGATTGCGCTGTGGACGGCCAACGCCTCCAACTCTGAGAGCAACGTGGCCATTGGCCGCAAGCTCAAGGAGCGCCTGTGCATACCCAGCAACCTCACCATCGGTTATCAGCATCATAAAGATACCATGGTCAGGGCTGGCTCGATGACCAAAAATGCTTACACGGTCTAGTGAGGAATTTGGCTTAGCTATGTTTTGAAATCTCTTAATATAATTAAAGGGGTATTTAGGTTATGATTTACCCAACATTTTTAACATTAAGGACAAAATTTTAAGTTGTTTTAATTTATCTAACTATAAAATATATTGGTTCAGCAAGTAAGAAAACACTTTGGAAAGAAAGTGTTATGTAATTATTTAATTTATATTTAAACTCATTACATTTGTATTTGGTTGTGATCTTTGGTACCAATTAATCAAAAATATTTGATTATGGAACAATTCACTAAACAGGTACTCGAACCGATCACACTTTAAAAGTTTATTTTACTATCTATTTTCTTATTTATATAAGTGTATTTCAACTGTACAAAATGTAAAGTAATGCTGAAGAAATATTAAGAAAAGTTACGGAAATAAATATCTTTTGAGTTAATTTAATTGTTATTTCTAATGTTTTTATTAAGGTCATTATCAAGAATTAAAAAAATACTGCACAGTTTTAACATGTGTATAAGTATAAGCTGGGTATACATATTGATTCACTGATTTCAAATCATTACACTTCATGAGTTAAGAGGGTTAACCTTAATAGTTTGTTTTATTGTGTACAGTTTTTGGGATAGAGTGATTAATGTATGGGACTATTTTAGTATAACTTTACTTTTTACATCCATTAATGTTGGCAGCCTGTGGCATAGGTCAGTTTTTTTTCTTTCAAGACATATATTTTACACTGTCGGCTTGCTAGGCTTGTCGTAGCTTCATATGTCTTATAATCTAACTTAAAACTAAGACAAGCTTGCACAACATTCAGTCCCAGGCCTTTATTTCATCACTGTGGAAGGGTAAACCCACACTTCACCAATGATACATTTTTCAGCCTTGATGAGAATTGAACCCGGGGACCTTAGCTCAGTAGACAAGCTACCGACATGCTACCGACTAAGCTAAGGTGTCGGATAATTTAGTATTAGTATAACTAGACATTTAAAATGGACATGAAAGAAATATGGAATATTGAGGTGAACTGGATAGAACTAGCTCAAGGTACGAATAGATGGTGTACTTTTGCAAGTACAGTAATTAACTTTCGAGTCCCTAATGCTTTAGGGTAAGTAATCATTAATAATATTTAATTGTGTACACTTCATGTGAATGTACAGTTATACTAAATTTTCTCTACCTTAACAATAGGCTACACTAAAAGCATAACATAAGTTTAACCCCTTTTAGTCCATGAATTGTCATGATTTGTGAAATCATTGAATCACTATTTACAGCTTACACTCTTTAAAATTGTGTGTTAAGATTTTTATTGTCGAATGTATTTAAATTTAATTTCCTTTATTAATCTTAAGATATGCCTACTTATTATCTGTAAAATAAGACAACTCGTTAGAATATTAGGCTTCCTAAAAGTAATTAGATTCACATTTCCATATAAATAATAATATTAGGATTTAACTTGGTGGCTTACAGCAAACTCTTCTATTAACTTACTATATTGTCTTACAAAGAAGAGACAGAAATGTATTATTCAACCAGTATGTGAAAATAAACATCAAACAATCAAAGGACTCTTAATGTCAGGATCAAAATAGGAGCCCAAGGTCATCTGAGAAATATTGAAAATATGGATTCTTTGTCACAGAGTTAGTACGTTAACAAGCATAAAAATTCTTAATAAGCAGAATAATTCTTATCACAGAGCTATTAACAAGCATCAAGGGTGGCCTGGTGGTCTAGGGGTAAGGTGTCAGACTTCTATGCTGGCGGCCGGGGTTCAATCCTCGGTCCCGGCAAAGATTTAGCTGATTACCAAACCCTTCCTTCACCTCTGACAAGACATCTTGTGAATGTGAGGAATGCCAGGCCTCCACCGTGGTTCGGATTCCACGTTAAACTGTAGGTCGTCCATTTCATCTCACAATCACCCTACCATTACACATTAGCGTAAGTGCATATAACCCGACCGGGTAGTAAGACGCGGTGCTAATAATAATAATAATAATAATAATAAGCATCAAAGCAGAATAATTCTTATAACAGAGCTATTAACAAGCATCAAAGCAGAATAATTCTTATCACAGAGCTATTAACAAGCATCAAAGCAGACTAATTTTTTATTACACAGCTATTAAGACGCATTAAAGCAGACTAATTCTTATCACAGCTATTAACAAGCATCAAAGCGGACTAATTGAACCCTATTCCTAACCCAAAAACCTAATTAGTAGGGTCCAAATTAAAAAAAAAATTATACAACGAAAGGTGGATAAGAGTGTGTGTTGCGAGTCATGAATACTAAGAAAACCTGGGTATGTAAACTATACCCAGAACATGCAATCCGATCCAATTGTGGAATCTGCCACACAGTCAACCTCAATAACAAAAAAAAAAGTCCTAGCAAAAACCTTAGAAGTTGGGTAGTATAAAACCTAAGGATATGTAAGTGAAAGAGATGTTGCGTAAAAGGTAAAGTCCATAAAAATGTATAATTTATTAAATATTTCAATATAATATGGACAACAAATAACAGGAAAATCCCTAAAACATACAGAAACGGTCGGGATCCCTACATCAAAGTTTCATTTGAGGAATGCGCAAAATATTATAATGATTACCTTCATTAATTTAAGTTAATCCTATTGTAAGTTAAATAAGTAATTATTAGTCAAGAAAGTACAATACGGAAATTTTGTATATTAAATCTCTCTGAAATCCTCATTTTTCTACATGAAATATAAATCGATTTGATTATTTTTTACCTCCCTCAAACACGATTAAATGCCGATATGAATAATATGCCTTACATCGGCTTACCCTAAACATAAATAATATCAAAATTGTTTACTATTGATCTAACGTTGATTAGTACACATTTAGTTATCATAGTCTAAATAATACTTTTTTTATAATGAAAGTAAATATGGTGATTTCCAATAATCATCTCACTAGCGCTATTAGCGTCTAATAAACTAAGTCCAAAAATACATTCTATTAACAACATCATCACCTGCGCTATTGTCTAACTAGTGTCAAATAAACTAAGTTCATATAGAGTTTTCAACTAGTCTTTCACTTGCGCCATCAGCGGTCAACACCATAACTATTATCTCATAACCTTGAACCCATGTTTTAACACTAAGACAAAATATAAGTCCAAACAAAAGCTCCATTACGTAACATTTGACCAAGCAAATGTTGTTGATATTCTTCGACAAATGTTAAAGTTAGATACAAATTTATTGTGCCAAAAAAGGACTTCGATATTCCTATATTATGAAAACTATCTGAAGTCTCAACATAGTCATATCCGACCAGAGTATTACAATTTTGGATTTATAAAAAAAAAAAAA
>CABFOV010001547.1:88125-113018 GCA_902141375.1 Timema poppense
AGTCCAAGAGTGCTCTTCCAATATCACAACCAGTCTTATTTATATATGATTTGACACAACTCACTGAACATAGAACGACGGGATCACAAGGGGAAGGGAGGCAAACAAAAGAAAATAAACAGTGGAGGAATCCACACGCAACATAGGCTTCCACACGTTTCTATAATAATTAAGAATTAACTGGATACTTGTCGAAGAGTCTCTTCTTTCTTCCGAAGTTCTTTGGCCTGGGATTTCTTGTGTTGTGTATATGCGTTGGCACCGCCTCAGTTCTTTTGGCTTGTTTTCGCGGCCGGGCGTGTTAGTTGTGGCGGGGAGTATAGAGTCCGTAGCTGGGTCAACAGCAGTCGGCGTCCGAGTAATGGGGTAAGTCTATGTTTTATTCACTTAGGCATCTGTGACTTGCAGCTAATTCTACATATTTTTTTATCACTGAGCTATTAACAAGCATCAAAGTAGAATAATTCTTATAACAGAGCTATTAACAAGCATCAACATAGGCTAGTTTGTATTATATAATTAGTAATTAACTTTCGAACAATTTTTTTTTCTTTGGTCTATAAACACTTATTGTTAATTTATTTCAGATTATTGATTTTGACCTGACCTTAGAGATTAGATTTAGGCCCAATCTTACAATGTCACGTTAAAGTCCTCGTAACTTAACCGTTTGTTAAGTCTAACCGTTGGTTAAACTTAGCGTTGCGTTTTACAATACTACTTTTATGTGCGCGTCAAATTACGGATAGGTGCCTTCCATTAGTTCTTAGCATTAACTTTCTCGGAGCGCTAGATTTTTGTCAAAGCTTTTGATTGGCCTAACTTGACCATAGAGAATATAGCCAAGTCATTACAACGTATATGGAACTGTTATGAAAAAATCAATCAAAACGAGTTCAATTCATCAAATTTGTTGAGGTTATCTGCTATATTTTATTGTATTTATTTTCCTGCTAAAATGTCTGTTGAGAATCATAAACGCGAACGAAGTGTAAATTTTAGCAAAGAAGAGGAAATGTTGCTGATTGAATTAGTAGGTAAACACAAAGGATTGAAAATGAAACAAAATGATGCTGTAATATGGAGACAAAAAAATGAAGCTTGGCAAAAACTCTTCGAAGCCTTGGGTTCCTTAGAAGGTGTAACTCATCTTCAAAGTCGTCATAATCATACAATAAGTCAGCCATTTCATAATATAAATAAAAGTAACCACACTTTAATCATAACAACAATCGCCTTGAAAACAATATGGCGGAGTGTTTAACGTTGTTAATGTGGACGTTGTGTTTGCTAACCGGAAGGTAGACCTCGCGTTAGCTTAACGAGCACATTTACGTGAACATTAGCGCTAACCAAACATTGTAAAATCAAAAGTAGTGGTCGTAATCGCTTAACCTCATGTTAGGCCCTAACGAATAGAATAACATGACATTGTAAAATTGGGCCTAAATCCAATAGTTCCTAAATTGGAATATTTATTTTACCTACGAATCTTAATCTTAGTAAACATGAAAAGCATATATTTCCCCAAATATGTTCATTATTTTTCTTTAATTTTGATTTTGTTCACACAAAGTGGTAAATTAATGGGGATGGGTCTGATTGCAGGGCTTGACCAACAGTGTTGTATGATAAACCACTAATAAATAGGGACATGCAAATTTCGCATTTGCGAAAAATAAATTTTTACACTACTGTTTTCACGCAAATAACACGAATTTAAGCTTGCTTTCTTTCTTTGACGGTAACACTGGTGGATAGCACTTTACAAGGACTGCTTTTTATAAGAATAGTATCTGTTTTTACTTATTTTATGGGAATAAAATGGATCACAGGGAAAATGAATGCTTTTAGGATATTCAAGCTTTTTTTAACTGAGGTTAGCATTAAAAATCACAATTTCTACTTTTACACATTACAATACTTAAATTTTGATAGATTGATTCTTTGTTTACAGCTTTTTAAAAATTTCACGCTAGGTCTAAGCAAGACCTTGCTGCAGGCGGTCACGTTTGGCAGAATTATTTATTTTAATTTTTATTCCCTTCTCCTTATTTGATAGTAGTTTAGTCTTCTATGACAACATGTTTCACTGTTATTATCGTTTGGTCTAAATCTAAGTTGATAATCGATTGTTTGCTATTTGTAAAACTCGAAAGTAATGATATTGAGATTTCAAGTTTAATATTACTTAGCGTGAAATATTTTGTGTGTATTTATTAAAATGGACCTTAGCTTATATGTGATGATTTAAAAAAAATATTTTATCATGGTACCCCCTGATGTCATTCCATTTTTACTTTAAAACAATGTATATTAAGAATCAAATAGCCAAAGCTATTATTTATGCTTTTTAGTCAGGATTACTTCATTTAGATATATTATGAAATTTGAAAAATGACACCTGGACCTGGGTTCAATTCCCGTGTCCAGGTGTCATTTTTCAATTTTCAAAATGTATATTAAGTTTGCTACAAATTCCTCAACATTAACCCGTGCCACAAATCACCAAAAGTTTCATTTTTAACGAAAGAGGAAGGAAAATGTACAATTAAAATGCAGTTAATATTTAAAGCACTAATTCCACATTTGAATATATGTATTTGTATCTAAAACACTTTTTAAGATATCATATAAGTCTATCTCTAAATTTACCTGAAGCTAGTTATAAAGAAACATGTGAAACTCAAAATAAATAGTAACTCAAAACCATTCATAAAGATTGCCTACCTAGTATATTTGTTAAAAAAAATCATACTCGAATAAAGTTTTAGGTGTTAATACAATATTAAAAAGTGATAGTTTCTTATTTTATCCAACGTTCCAATGATTTTGACAAAGTTTGTCTTTTATATTGGGAGCAGGCAAAGTGATAGACAACCAAGTGGTCGAAACGAGAATACCAACTTCTCGACAAACTTTGATCTAATCCAGTTAAGAGTGGGCTAAGCGACAGAACAGTTAATTCAAATCCTAAATAACACTGCTAGGTCTAAGTATTGTCTGACCTCCTAAATAACACTATGCTAGGTCTAGGTATTGTCTGACCTCCTAAATAACACTATGCTAGGTGTAAGTATTGTTTGACCTNCCTAAATAACACTATGCTAGGTCTAGGTATTGTCTGACCTCCTAAATAACACTATGCTAGGTGTAAGTATTGTTTGACCTCCTAAATAACACTTTTTGCTAGGTGTAGGATACCCTTATTTGCATGGAGAGAGAGTGAAGACCATTTATGAAAAACTACCCTCAGTACACCCGACCGGGATTCTAACCCCGATATTCCTGTCATTGGCAGTCTAGTTTATTGCGAGTGGGATGCCTTAGAACATGCTACCCCTGAAGCGGGTTATATAGAAACAGAACAAGAGGAATGAGGGGTGGTGGGGAGCGGAAAAATGTTCAAAAATTCACCTACCTTTTCAAACGCGTGAGCTACATATTAGTAAAATATTTATACTAGCTTTCTTGACTTGATTTAAAAACAAGTTCACACACTTTAGATTTACAATCTTGCAAAATGACAGAAACATTATTATTTGGTTAACTGTACTCGATTCAACATAGTATATACACAGTATCTAGTAAAATACACCAAATGTAGGCCAATATCCGCATCGAAATAACTTCTGCTCTTTTAAAAACCTTTAGCAATGCTCATATTTAAATAGTAAATTTAAAATAACTTTGTTGAGTATTTTATTTGCCGATATTAACTGCATTTGACAGTTTGTAACAACCATACACTCATACCATACACAAAATTTGTATGTTGTAAATTAAGGATAACTCTAGTATTTATATTTGATTTTTCACCGAATATGTTAATAAATAGTTAAATAAACGATATGAATGAAAAATGTAGTTTGATCCTAGTTTTTTTTAACGAATACTAATTCATCTCATATTTACGTAAATAATAACATCGCTTTTAGTTTATATTATCATCGCTTTTTGAGAAAAATAACACCACTTTTCCCTTAAAAATAACCTCACTTTTTGCATGTCTCTACTAATAAATAATAATAGGCCTAATATTATCACTATACTCATAATTAAAATGTAGAATTTTGATTTTTTTTTTCAATCTCAAATATGAATTATTTTTTCAAGATCCTTGAATCTTAAACAACCCTAACGATTCAAGGGTCTCGTCCCTTGACCTTAGAAATGGGGAAGGGTGGTAGGTATTCATATTATAGAAGAAAGTTGATTTTTATAATCATTGTTACAAAACAACATAAATATTTAAGGAAAATACACATACACACCTTATTTTAAAAATTTTTATTGAGTAAGCATCTTAATATATTTGTAATTTTTTTTTTTAAGAATCATATAAAACAAAACTTACCATCTCCTTGATACAATCTTATGAACTTTTAACTACAGAAAATGTCCTAATATCCGAGTTAATTTGAATCAAAGAATTCATTGATGGTTGATAACACAACTTTTTATTTAATGGTGACATAGGATCTATATTTATAACATAAATAGTCGTTTATATAAAACAGTTTTACTTTGGTCGACCTCGGCGATATTGGGATAAAGTGCTCTTCTCAGGACCCGATGTTCATGAGTTCAAAACCCAGTAGGGGTTGACGGATTTTTCTTGAGTGATATAAATCAGTAGCACAACTTCCTTCGAAGTGGAAGTAAAGCCGTCAGTCCCATGTTGATTGTGGGAGGTAAAAGAACCCTGGAAGGTATGTGAAAACACCTTTCCTGGCAAAATTGGTTGGACCTTTTGCTCTTGCACATAGAAATTATCGTGTGCTGATAAAATCAGTCGGTTCAGAAAGTGCATGTTAAATACCTCCAATAAATAAAATTATTACGTTCTATGTATAAAAATACAGTACAGTTTGTATGCTATTGTTTTTTTATACATCTGTTTTTGTGTAGTGATCATGACATATTATTTTTTTGCTTTAATGTATTGTTGATGTTTTTTCTCTGTGGTTGGGACGAAAATGTGTTAAGCTCCATTCACAGTACCATATTTAATGTCAAATTTACATATTTTATTGAAAAACTCTGCACAGATAATCTACAAACTGGATTACCCAAGTTCAGATAATTGTGAGTTTACTGCACCTAAAAACTATGTGAACTACGAAAATATGAAAGTATGGTTTTCATTTTATTAGTTTTCAAATATTTTTTATTATTAGTGGTTGAAAGAAGTGTAAAATACTGCATTAAAATCTATTCATTAAAACATGTTAATAATATCGTTTTGAGTTGATGTGGTTTATAGGATAATGGTTAAAGGGTTATCATTTTAAGTGTATTATAATAGTTATATCAGGTTTTTTAACGTATGCCACCATTATTAATCGTCTATACATTATTGGTTTTCTATCGGGAGTGGCGGATATATAACCATCTTCTGAGATTGGGACACTATATAGGTGCGGTTATTTTTTCCCGCTGAGATGTGATGATTATAATTACGTGATGCCAGTGTCATAAACCTTAACTAAGCCTAATTAACCAGACCATTGTAACGATTGAAACAATTATTCTTCCATCAGGAAAAAATAATCAGGTTAGCGCTGGCAATTGAACCTTAGACCTCCGGATTAGTAGCCGGTAATTAAGACTATTAGACCAAAAGTCTGGCCCTTATATCAGTTAATTCGTTTAGTTTCTGACATGCTGGTTTGGTATATTTTAAAAATGTTTCCTTAACGAAAAAAATATATTTTAAGAGTTGACATAGCACACTATTGCTCTAACAACCTGGATAACTTAATCCAATGTTCATAGGAAGAACCTTATCTGACAGCTATGAAAGCTACTAGATCTACCTGCACGTATTCATATAACAAGTCATGTGATCTGCAGCTGTCACTTGTGATATATATATATATATATAAATAATAATAATCGTAAAATGTTATCAACGTTGATCATAACAAAATTTGTTCATATTTTCTAAAAGTGTCTCCGACCAAAATCCTACTTTAGTCCCCACACGAAAGTTAACGTTATGATGGAGTATTTAGTATTCATTTAGCAGGAGCACAAGAATTGATATCAAACTATGACTATACAAAATAATAATATATTGTAATATTTTAGGGTATGGTTTTCAAATGTACCAGTTAAATTTTAATTAAAACAAAAAAAAACTCCATTTCGTGAGGCCGCAAAAGAGCTATACTGACCGAGCATCTGCAGCAGTTGAAGATAATGCTATCATTTGTTGACAGAGGGTGTCATGTGGTCAACACAGTGAATCCTGTGGCCATTAATCTCACTTTTATAGATCAGAGATGATAATTAATTATCCAAATAATTCATTTGTTCTCACGAGTATGCGTTTAACCTCATTTCTGACCCTATTGCTTCATAACAAGATTATGTAAGTGCCCGGGAGCACTGGATCCGAAGACAGGAACTCTGAACAATAGACCACAGGGGTTGTTTTTTAACTTTAAAATAAGGATACAATCTTCCGAACTTAGCCAAGCTATTAATTTTTTCCCCCAAACAATCAATATATTTGATTGATGTACATGTATTTTACATCCTCTATAAACTGAGGAAGAAACTAATGAAATATTACTTTTGTATTGTTCGTTCACGGTAGGAGTTTACCTGGGAAAGGACTGTTTTCCCTACCAGAAATCTATTATATAGTAGGATATTGGTAAAGAAAAAAGACCTTTCAGAGGTAAACTCCTCCCGTGAATGAAGTATAGAAACTTGAACTCTCTGGAAGATGGGAAAGAAATACTTGGAGAGCTTTGAAATGTGGTGCCGGAGAAGATTGGAGAAGATCAGGTGTGCAGACAGGGTGACAAACGAACAAGTTCTAAGAAGAGTGATCTTGTGAATGTGAGGAATGCCAGGCCTCCACCGTGGTTCAGATTCCACGTTAAACTGTAGGTCCTCCATTTCAACTCACAATCACCCTACCATTACATATTAGCGTAAGTGCGTATAACCCGAACGGGTAGTAAGACGCGGTGCTAATAATCATAATCATCTAAGAAGAGTGGGTGAAAAGAGAACCATTTTGGATGTGATTCTTCGATCCGAAGCAAACTGGATTTTAGGAGGAACTATCTCCTGCACGACGTCACTGGAGGAAAGGTTGAGGGAAAGAGGAGCTTAGGAAGGGGGAGTATTCAGATATTGGGTGACTTGAAAGAAATAAGAAAAGTCTGTAAGCTCAAGAAGGGGGCAGAAGCACTGACAAAAGGAATGGATCTGTCGTATGACAGAACACATAACAATGTCCTCCTGCTTATAATCATTTTGTTATTAACATTTTACTTAATTTGAAATTTTCTTAGATCAAATATAAATCAGTTCCATCAAGTTGATCTTATGCATATTACAAAAATTTGACTTTAAATTTTAAATGAGCGATTGATTGGCTGTGAAAATTTTAAGTATGCTCAACCTCTTTAACTTTTCTTAATCTCATTTACGTCATTATTGAAAGTATTGGGTTTTTTCAGTGATGTTTGGGATGGAGGAGGGGCTAAGGGGTAAGTACATTTTAGTATAATTGGAAACTACACCGCCTCATGAAATGAACTCGTATTTTATTTGGTCAGAGTAAATATTGATAATTCCGAGTGGTAATTGGAAAATTGTATTGACTTTACTATTGCTAACACATTTACTTTTATTGCTAAGTGGTTGAAACAATGACTATTAGTGAATATGTGATTAAATCTGGTTAAACACAAAACGGTTCGTTTTGCAAGTCGGCTAACAACTCTAATCATACTATATAACGACAGACTTTCAGATTTCCGCCATTACGTGCTCATCTTATGAAAATCATTTCAAATTAGATTTGATTTATCTTTTATAATCTTAGATTTGGAAGCTCTATTTTTATTTATCTCTGTGATCACTTAAAGCAGTGGTTACCAACCTGGAGGGCGCACCCCCTCCACCCTTCCTTGGGCAGGCATGTACAAATTTGGAAAATCAGATAAGAATTAGACACATTATTTATTTAAACCCTTTTTCCCAAAGTAAGATATCTTTTCTTGATCTATTGGAAACACTGCCTAACAATTATAAAACCCCATATTCAAGAACTTATAAAAAACACAGCAGTGCCAACCATCACACTAATTTTCAATCATTTTTCTTTTATCACTACTCTGGTAATGTCACGTTGATTTTTGAATAAAACAAATAAATGACTATGAAATAGAACATGTTAAAGATTAGTTTATAACTATCCCCCAAAAATAACGGGAGGGGGTGGCATGGACATTTAATGATATGCCAAGGGAGGTGTCAGCTCAAAATAGTTGAGAATATCTGATTTGCTTTAGACAAATGCAACATACATGTCCAAAATAAAACAAAACATTTTACTTTTTTTTTTTTTAGTTCATTCTGCAAAATAAAATTGAATTGCCTTGAGTTTTATTTAGCACACCGCGTTTTACTAACCGTCTGGGGTGTGCACATTTACCCCTATCCCCTTAGTTGGAGGTATTTAATGTGTACTTTCTAAACTAACTTATTATATTAGCACACGACTTATAAACTAACTTTAATATAGAACAGTCCCAGGCTGTTTGTTAATTCATCACGATGAAAAGGTAAACCCACCTTTCATCAATGGTAAACTTTTTCGGGAATCTAACCCGTGGTTTTTAGCTATATAGACAGACACGCTACTAACCGAACTAAGGTGACGGTCTACATATTTTAACCACGTCAACAAGGTAAAGGATGAATGTTAAATTTATATGAAATGTCCCCACATTTTGCGTGGAGGTAGAGTAGGAAATTAATTTAGGATAAACCAACCTCATTACACCCTGGTCGGAATTCGAACCCTGACCACCTCATCAACGGGAAAGTCATACGAAATGAGGCCTGTATTTAAACAGCGCCGTTAGGTAAAATGGGGCCAAACTACAATTATAACGTGGTAACAAGGACATTCTAAGGGAATACAAACACACGTTTTCTAAGCTGTGTATTTTCTTAAGCCCTGAGGATAAGGAGTTGCTCGTGGTAGTGCAAGCTTGTTGGTTTTATTACACGCGCGTTTTTGTTTTAATTCTACTTCATCGTCAGCCAGATTAGAAGAGCGATATCCACCCCTCCTGCTTTGAACAATGGAAGGTACCACATTTGTGCCTATTAATTTAGACTAATGTTTCCATGGGCTACTGCCGAAAAGTAAATATAGATCAAGTTTTAGCAGGAAATAGATGTTGTTGATAGCAGGATAACGGGATTGGAAAACTTGAATATTTCAAGTTATAATGGCGGATATCGAATCGGACAAAGTTTTTGGACACCCAACTGAATCCGGTTTAGTTTGACCAGGGACTTGGCTTAAAATTATTCTCACAAGTTGACCTTCAGAATAATACACTATTAATGTATATACAGCGAAACCTTGTTAGACCGAACCCCGGTAGTCTGAAATTCCGGATTGCATGAACACAATTTTCGGAAAATGGAAAAAAATAAAGTCAAATGAAATATATTTTATTGGTTAACAGGCTCAAAGTTAAAAGAGAAGTGTAAGAAACAGTGATAGCTGATGTTTAATATTTACATGATGCAGTCAACACAATGAGTTATCCTGATTTGAAATTAATTACAGGACATATCACGTGCTATATATCATTTAAATAAATGAAAATTGGATTAAATTCATTCAACTGTAATTTAAAATTTATGAAAATACTGTATCCGTGTATTCTCCCGGTTAATCCAAACAAACTTAGGTCCCAACTAGTTCGGAATAAAAGGGTTCTAAGAATGGATAGGCAGTTCTATCAACATTATCGTGTGGTGTGTTGTATCCAGTTATATTCAGAGGCTGTGATATCGATACTTTATAAACGCCGTTAGGTAGAATGGATAGGCAGTTCTATCAACATTATCGTGTGACGGGTTGTATCCAGTTATATTCAGGGGCTGTGATATCGATACTTTATAAACGCCGTTAGGTAATAATGGATAGGCAGTTCTATCAACATTATCGTGTGACGGGTTGTATCCAGTTATATTCAGGGGCTGTGATATCGATACTTTTATAAACGCCGACAGTAATATTAACACGACTTTGTGACGGGATGTATCCACTTATATTCAGTAGTTCTCAATCTTTGTGATTTGTGGTGCCCAGCTATCTGTAAAAAAAATAAAATTAAAAAAAAATGCTTGGTCAGGAAATTTGATCACGTTTCTGGAGTGTTTAAGTATTCACTTTTAAACATAAGCCACTTTTATTTACAATCGTCAAAATAACATTCTTCTTCCAGTTAATATTCACTGCAAATCTCTTTTTAAACATTTTAGAACATTAATGTCAAATTCTCAAGGTGATTTTCGTGTCTCTAGCCAAAGCTGAGTCATGATCTTATGAATGCGTGAATATTCGATTAAGTTACAGGACAAAGAAACTAAAATAGAACTTGTGTCACAACATTTTTAAAGTGTATTGATGTGAGGCGATCTTTTAATGACTTAATATGCTCTCAATGAAATATAACTTAGATCGTACTACCCTCATTGCTTTAGGCTGAGATCCAGTAACACCCTCATCGTGTGACACTATTTCAGAAAATATATATGTCTAAAACATTATTACATTAAGTTGCTATATTTCAAAAATAATGCTTGTAGTATATTTAATACGTATACATTATAATAATTGCTGTAAAAATACATTGGCTTTGGAAAATTTGAAATATTCAGATAATTTTTAAATATAGTTTGGCTTGACACCCTGAATGTCCAGATCTACCGCTGGTCAGATATAGTGTTTACATTGCACTATGTATTCTGGTATGCCCTGATCCGATTAAGTCACCTCGCATTCTATCCAGTTTGAATTCCGGCGATAGTCTAATTGGCTTATAGTTTACAACAATCAGGAAGTCCCAAGTTCCGACAAAGACTTGACACACTATCATATGTGGCCGATCTCTAACGTCCTAAGTCCGTATCATCTGGAAGAATTAAACCCATCCATAGGTTCCAAGTTCAACTCCTTGAAGGAACATAATAATAATAATAATAATAATAATTATTATTATTATTATATTGTACATTCAGTTTCGTCAAATTCTGCATTTAATGTTAAGTTTCAGGGCTCTAGATACTGGTTGATGTGTTCGCCCTACCATATAGTTAATTTTTAATAGCCAGCTATTAGCTCATTTAATTTTTTAGCAACGCGTCTTACTACCCGTTCGGACTATATGTTTATGTACTAATTATGATAATGGTTTTAGGGATTAGTAAGTTAATATTTAGAGGAAGTGTACCCGCCTTTGCGTGGAGGGAGAGTGTAAAACCATTTTGGGAAAATCACCCTCAGTACACTCGACCGAGATTCGAACCTGTATCTCCCCATCCTCGGCAGTCTAGTCACCTCCGAAGAGTTGTGCGTTAGACCACGCGGCTACCGAGTTGGGTTCAAAGAGTAATTGACTGAGTGCGGCGAGGTACTGTTTTTACTTGACCATTTCGCAATTCAGCCGTCTGTCCGAATGTTTATTTCGTTATAACTGTCAAATGCGTGGACGAATATTAAATAAACATGGTAGAGACATTGTTTGAAAACAATCCGCGCAATGTATTTGGTACATGGTCTCTTGATCTTGTTATCAGTTTAAAAATGAAGGATTATCAAAAGGTTCTTCATTTAATAGCTCGTATTATTGTGATTTGAATTCATAATTTAAGTATTCGATTTAGTATCTTGAGCGTACGTTTCAAAAGTTGGCATATATTGTGAGGTTGTAGTCTTAAGGCACACAAGCAACTGATATTCCATATGAATAAAATACACTTTTAAATATAGTATTTATTTGTTTTCTGTCTTAATCACCAAGGAGATATTTCAACTTGAAACCCAACGATAAATCTTGAGACTGTGGTGGTAATAATAACATGGAGGGAACGAGGTCTACTGTTCACAGAACTACTAGTAAGACTGTAGTAACGATAATAACATGAACGGAGGTCTACTGTTTACAGAACTATTAGTAAGACTGTAGTAAAGATAATAAAATGGAGGGAATAAGGTCTATTGTTCACAGAACTACTAGTAAGACTGTAGTAACGATAAGAACATGAAGGGAGGTCTACTGTTCAAAGAACTACTAGTAAGAGTGTAGTGACAATAAGTACATGAAGGGAGGTCTACTGTTTACAGAACTACTAGTAAGACTGTAGTAACGATAATAAAATGGAGGGAGCGAGCTCTACTGCTCACAGAACTATTAGTAAGACTGTAGTAACGATAATAAAATGGAGGGAGATCTACTGTTCACAGAACTACTAGTAAGACTGTAGTAACAATAATAACATGGAGGGAGGTCTACTGTTCACAGAACTACTAGTAAGACTGTAGTAACGATAATAAAATGGAGAGAGATCTACTGTTCACAGAACTACTAGTAAGACTATAGTAACAAAATTGAAATTGAGGGAGCTAGGTCTACTGTACACAGAACTACTAGTAAGATTGTAGTAACTATAATAACATGGAAGGAGTTAGGTCTACTGTACACAGGACTACTAGTAAGACTGTAGTAACGATAATAACATGGAGGGAGCTAGGTCTACTGTACAAAGAACTACTAGTAAGATTGTAGTAACAATAATAACATGGAGGGAGTGAGGTCTACTGCTCACAGAACTAAAAGTTATTAGTTAAATAAAAGAAAATATTCTGGCTAGTATTAAATTAAAACAAATGACTGTACAAATAAGAACGATTGAAGTGATAGCGTGCGCGCTGAGAGATTAGGCAACGTTGGGGTGTGGTGAAGGTGGGGGAAGGCTGGGTTGCGTGTCTGCCTCGCGATTGAAGTCCAATTGTAAGAACGCAGAGAAGGAACTTTAAGATTGTAGCACGGCATGAAAGAAGGCGGCCTTAACTCCACGTTGATTAAAAGACGTATATGGTTCGTCCCTTGGTCGATACAAAACTGTTAACATAAAATCCATTAAACTTGTGTATTTTTTAACTTTGTGGTTTTCCATTTTCCTTCCATGAAAACTCGGGTACATTTATTTTTAACTTTCCTTATCCCTACCCGATTATTGTAAATATGCGGAAAGACTGGATGGGTAGTAATACAAGACAGAATTTAAACTAATGGTTTTAAAAGTATATAATTATTTTTCGTGTTCTGTCTCACGACAGGGCCAATCCTTTTGTCAGTGAACTTAGACCACCATTGCGTCCTGTCCTCTGCCTCCTGCTTCAGCTCCCATAATTTTTTTATTTCCTCCAAGTCATTTAGTATTTGAATCCTCCTCCTTACTAAGCTCCTCTTTCCCTCAACCTTTCCTTCTATGACGTCATGCAGAAGACAGTTCCTCCTAAGGATGTGTCCGATCCAGTTTGCTTTGTACCGAAGAATCACATCCAAAATGGTTTTCTTCTCGTCATCTCTTCTTGGAACCTGTTCATGTGTCCCCCTGTCTGTCTACCTGATCTTCTCAAATCTTCCCCAAGACCACATTTCAAAGCTCTCCGAGTATTTCTTTCCCATCTTCCTGAGAGTCCACGTTTCTATTCCATACAGAGCTTTTCTTGTTCTGTGCTCAACGTCTACCTTTCAACCTATCCCAACGCTTACACTAATGTGTTAGGGATGTTTATGATAGAATTTATAGGAACTGTACCCACATTTGCGTGGAAAGAGAATGGGAAATTTTGTAGAGAAAACCACCTTCTTTACAGTTTGTGGTTTCGTTTTTGCTTTTTAGTTTGTCGACTGGTATACCTTAACGTACGGCTCTCTTGGCTAGTTTATGTGAGTGGAGGTGAGCTACTGGGTCAGGAAGGGGGCGGAAGTTGGCTGGGCTACTTACCGGACCAGGCACTACCCCCTTCCCCCCTCTCTCCTACACACCAACCCCTTCAACGACAGCTTGAGATCAATAACAACACGATATCTCTCGCTCTTTTTCTCTCTCACGCATGTTAGTAGCACACCCCCGAACCTCGTAGCCACCCCCACCTTCCCACCGTGGTTGGCGTGTGTTCCTTCCACCCCCAGCACCCCTCGCTCATTGTTTACAGACGTATACTGGGTCCTTAGGGCGTTGCACTGAAAGTCTAGCCTACAAATTTAGTTGACTTTGTATCCTCATCACCCTTAAGGTGGGGATGTAGGGGATGTGAGCTAAGACAAGTGGTGTTGCATTTTTCCTAGATTTTTTTTTTCAGTAAAATAAATAAAATATTTCTCCAGTATAAATATAGAGTTTAATTTTCTTCACACGGTAATATCAAAAATTGTTGAATATCTGTGATAAGCATAGTGGTATTAGATGATAAACTTTTTAAATGAAGTGAAAAAGCTATCATTAAATTAACAGGACACTCTTGACAAATATTCAACAAATGTTGATGTCAACATGAGAATAAAATTAAACTCTCGGTTTCTAATAGAGAAATATTTGATATATTTTGACCAAACAAATGTTTTGTTATAAAAATTGCAAACACTGAAATTTCCTCACGTCCCTTACACTCCCATCTTAAGTCTTATAAAGTGAGATTTACATTTTTTTAAATATATTTTATTTAGGAGCAAACAATTTGCACTCTATTTACTAGCAAATTTTTGTTTTAAAATAAATATTTATGGGAAAATCTCCCTCATATATCCATAGATGTTATTTGCACCGCGTCTTACTACCCGTTCGGAAAGTATGAATACATTAACTACGCTAATAAGAATAAGGCTAAGTAAGATAGAAGTTGAATGGAAGTTTTTCCACATTTGCGTGGAGGGAGAGTGGAGAACCGTTTAGGATGGAAAAACACCCTCAGTACACCTGACCTGGATTCTAACTCCGTCATTGGCATTCTGGTTTTAGTGATCCCGTAGACCATTTGATCAACGATGTGGGAAACTTCATTGAATATGGTAATATGGTTGTATATGAGCTGTAATATCAAAGAAGGTCTCTAACAATGTTGTGTTGGTGACCTGGTGGTCTAGGGGTTAAGGTGTCAGACTTCTATGCTGGAGGCCGGGGTTCAATCCTCGGTCCCGGCAAAGATTTATCTGATTACCAAACCCTTCCTTCACCTCTGACAAGACATATTTTGAATGTGAGGAAAGCCAGGCCTCCACCGTGGTTCNCTGACAAGACATCTTGTGAATGTGAGGAATGCCAGGCCTCCACCGTGGTTTGGATTCCACGTTAAACTGTAGGTCCTTCATCTCACAATCACCCTACCATTACACATTAGCGTAAGTGCGTATAACCCAAACGGTTAGTAAGACGAGGTGCTAATAATAATAATAATAATAATAATAATAATAGAGGTAATCTACTCTCATTTGGATGAAAGGGGAACCACGTAGGGAAAACACCCCCAATAAACCTGACTGGGATTCAAACCTCATTCTCTCCATCATCATCATCATCATCATCATCATCATCATCAGGCCAATATAACCGGAGAGTGAGGCCTTAGAACAGCGTTGTTCAAACTCTGCCTGCCGAGACCTTGGACTTCGTCATAGCTCTGTAAGACAATTTTATAATATTCTTTATTTGTTTTTAGCAATATAGTATGGGTTTTACAAATACAAAAACAAATTATAATCGTAACAATCAACACCTGCCAAAGACACAGCCAGAACATGTGCTGTTTTCCGTTTGTTTTGTACCTGCAAAGTTTAACTGTCATCATTGAATGTTCTTAATTATTATTATTACTATTATTATTAGCACCGCGTCTTACTACCCGTTTGGGTTATACGCACTTACGCTAATGTGTAATGGTAACCCTACCATTACACATTAGCGTAAGTGCGTATAACCCGAACGGGTAGTAAGACGCGGTGCTAATAATAATAATAACAATGTTTGCTTCAGAAGAAAATGTGTTAATCACGAGAATACTACATGGCTTCCCAACAAATCAATAATGTTATAGATTACTTAAAACTTTCTTTAACTCCCTTAAAACTGTGCCTACCACTTTTGATTCTGATCTGAATGTTTACATATTATTCATATTTTGTTTAAATTTTATTTGTTCTTTGTGTGTTTTCATAGTTCTAGAACCAATAATGTTGGAAACTTTCCACTGTAATTTCATGGTCAAATCAACCATCTTAGCTTTTTATTGACGTTCTTATGACAAATCCCTAAAACTCCAACAAATGTAGGAAACAATTTATGTAAAAATTAGTAGTACATAAAATGGGACATAGCATTGACAAACTATAGGAGAAGTCCGATATGAAGAACGATATCTTTCGATTATCGCAGGTAACCATTTGTGTAGACATAGTAAAACTTTTTAAATCTAAAGTGCAAGGAATATATAAAACATTCTAATTAATATCCAAAATTTGAATTGACCCTTTTCATTAGTATCTAGAACCATTGGTACACAATAAATCAATTACCTCAAAATATGCTACATATAATCACACTCATTTTATATATGATGTATAAAGCTCTCTCACACACAATAAATACATATTTAAAAAACAAAAATATTTTTTAAATAAAAATTTGATAAAATTAGCATACGAAAATAGCAGATTTTAATGAAAATTATTGATGAAAGCCGAGCTAATACTTCCCCTATATTAGGCAACCTTCTCGCCGCCGGTGAATGATTCCCGTCTTCTCACTTAACCTGTGTACACAATTAATACTAAAACATTATCTAAATATTTCCTTCTGAAATTCATATCAAATGTTATTTTTTTACCACTGATTTAGACATAAATTTCATGGGGAATCATGATGGGTTAGAATTATCAATTTTTTTAAATTAACTAATGTCGAATCAGCCAGATTATACTATGTATAAAAATGGGTATATTTCTCTATATTTTCACAAATACTACCCCGTAATGTCATTTGAAAATACATGTTTGTTTACTAAAACTACTTTAATAAATTCATACGTCATGTTATTTGCAGCTGCTAGTTTTAATAGACATTATTAATACCTATAAAATAACACTAATAATTTAGTAAAGTAAAATGTGATAAATGTTTACCGCAAATAAATGTGTTTGTATTTTATGAAAGGATCTTCTCTCAGAATCTTACTGTACGTATAGCGTTATGAAAGGCGATTAAATTCACTCCCAAGCAAATTAAATTAAAGCTTTATTCTCACTTTTATCTCAGGTAAATCTCAGTGCAGTTCCTTTTACTTAATAAACTTATATTTTCCCCGTCGTTGAATTAAAGCGGTAACAACCTTATGTCAGACATATAACCGGTAAAAAGAAATAAAAAAACAACTCTAAGCTGTTTTCATCCTCTCCTTAAAAGTGATATCTGGTAAAGTTACGCTGATAGCCTCCCTGCCCCACCCCCTTGCCCTCTTTCAGGCACCCCAGGGGGTCACAATATTTTGGGGATTATGGCAAAGTTACCTAGCGAAGGAAGTTTCCCCTCGGAAAGAGCGCGAATAATTTATCGAATAGCGTTTCCACCTTCCGTAATTCAGTATAAAGCTTGCGTTATGTTTGCCCAGGTGTCTCGTGAGGGTTAATAATGAATGATCATTAATGAGGCGAGTGGCTCCCTCCCGGGGGCAGAGCTGCTGGTGCGCTCTACAGTCTAATCCGAGAACTAGCCCCCAACTCATAGTGAGGCGATGGAATTATATTATACACGCGGCGTCTTAAGAGTACACCATGAGCTAGCCTCTATACAGGAAGTCTTAAGAGTACACCATGAGCTAGCCTCTATACAGGAAGTCTTAAGAGTACACCATGAGCTAGTCTCTATAAAGGGAGTCTAAAGAGTACACCATGAGCTAGTCTCTATAAAGGAAGTCTAAGGAGTACACCATGAGTTAGCCTCTATACAGGGCGTGTTAAAAGGGCACCATTTTTCCCTATCACTTTATGTAAATTCTGGTATATTTCCTTTAAGTTCTTCGTCTATACCTTCATTTAGTACCCTTAGTGTAAATATGTTGAGATTACGAACGATTAATAAGACGCATCACACGTAAAAAATATTCTTTTTGAAATATATTTCTAAACTGCTTATCACTTCTTGTCCGGATTAGCCCAAGGAGTAAGGAAGAGGCAGGACTAATTTTGAGGAAATATACCCGCATTTATGTGAAAAGGGATGGTTAGGAACAACTTAAGGGTGTTACATGGGGAGCACTGAAAGCATTGCAGCTGTTTCTAAATTCTGGATTATTTACGAAGTAGTTTGATATTTCTTAAAATGGTTTTCAACAAAATTTAGGCTCAATTTTTGACCTGCTAAAGAGTTTAAACTTTAAATTTTAAGTTTTTAAAAAGTCTGGTAACTTATATAAAATCTTAAAAAACAATCCCGCATTTGCTTCAAATTTTCTGTTGTGACCCTATCAAAACATGACTTTATTTGATAGAGGATGGCTAGTTATAGGTCTCTATCGTTTTACTTTAACTTCAGGAGTACAAATATTGGCGTGAATCGTAGTTGATTTTTTTAAAATATTTAAACTTAAAATTTAAATTTTATAGATAGATCCTGTTGATAGCTTTCTCCTACAGTTTGGTGAAAATAACACTTAAAAATATAAGACCACTTCTTCAAAAATGCGGGATTTCCAAACGCATAAAACACCCTCCCCATGTAACTGGCTTAAGGTCAAAAAATCTATCGGTAGATCGAAGCGGGATTCGTACTCCAACCTCTTCGTCAATGCCAAAATCATACATTTTACGGCATTATAATCACTATCGATCAATGTCTTCCTTAAGGCACCTCGGTCGGCAAAGTATAAATCGCTGTCAGGCCACACCACACGGTTTAAAAACAATAGTCTGTGTCGTTTTCTGAAACTACTTTTCTATTATGTCTAAGCTTATACTCCCTTTCTCCCTTAACTTATAACCTCCCTTTGTCGTGTAAATAAGAGGCGAAAGAAAGCTATGAAACTTCTTATCAAGGTAAAGAGGAAAGCTCGCTGCTAGCTCTCAAATATCTTAAAATGACTGTATTTGTTAGAGGAAAGTTAAATCCAAATAACTTTTTCATCGAGCCTCGTCTCATAGCTACTCAAATACATTTAAAAATTCGTTGGAAATGAGTTAGTTTCACATTTTTACACATTTTTTTTCTAGTAATAAAACTCGAACTAAAGGATTGTTAAGGTTGGAATTTTTCGATTTTATTTTGGTGTAAACAATATTTTTAAATAACGCATTGTAGAATTAAATATTGCGTTAGAGCTGAGCGTCTGCGTGGAAGTTTATCGATTATCGACTACCCTCAAAGTTCAGGGTGGGGCCAAAACAATTATACAATTAGTATATTGAAAACTAACATTTTAATTGAAAAGTAAATATTCAGTAGCACAATAAAAGAAAATAATAATATCACTAAGGTGAGCTCCACCGGACGTCAGACAAACTGAGATGCGCCCTCAAAAACCAGTTATAGAGCTCGCCTGATGCGTAGCTTGATTTTCAAAATAAAATAAACCACGTGGTGTATAGTACTGACTTCACTTCACTTCACTTATGTATATAAAAATTGAGATATTTACTTAAAGCTCGTAAGATAAGTGAAAAGAAATAAAATACTCAGTTACACAAACAAAATTAGAAAAAAAAGTAACATTTTTGTTCAACAAAGCTCATCACAATAAACTCCCCATTTCCCAGGTCTCCATTTAAAATATATATTTGCTTATAGCTCAGAAACTGTTGGTTTTACGAAGAAAATAATAAAACATGGTGTGAGCCCACAAACGGGCTACACTGACAGAGCGGCCGCCGCCATTACACTGGATATCATCTCAGAGGTAACTGCATGGCTACTATTGGGAAACAGTGTTGCCATTCTCTCGTTTCCGTGTGGTCAATCACCCCTCAAATATAAGATAAGTTATGCAACGCTGGTTAGTCGAGCCTGCCAGTAGCTCCTTCTTACACAAGCACACCACCTTCAGATATAACCGAGAGCGAGGAGATTTGGCAACAGTTGACTGAGAGTGAGCGAAGATAAAGTTTTTATTCATAAGACCTGCAGTTCCCTAAGCAATGCTATTGGGTGTAGCGATGTTAGTGCTGACATTTGCGGATAGAGGGGGTCATGTGCTCAGTACAACTATCGATCCATTAATCTCAGTTTTCTAAACCGGAACTGCTACTGATTTATCCCAGTATCTCTTCATTTGTCCTCGTTCCCGATCCACTGCTTCACAGATACATTTTAAAAGCACCGGGGACCGAACCCGGGACTTCGTGATCTGTAGCCAGGAACTCTGACCACTAGATCACAGAGGTAGTTTGTTTTTATGAAAAAATATTTAAAATAAAAAAGTATTTTACTTTTTAAAGTATCATAACTTTGCAACGACATGTTATTTCTTATCCCAAAGATTTGCGGAACTATGACCGAAATTAGAAATTTCTGCCTAAATAAATAATCTCAAAGTAATTTTCATGTGAAAATGAGATTCGCCATTTTGTTTGTAACTTTAAACAGTGCCTAGGTACAATTTTAACCAAAATCATCATTGCCAATTTTGAGAGAATCGATTTTTGTTTCTCTTCGCTATGAAGTAAACTACACTTAATTTTAGTTATGGATGTCTAATTACAAAAACCCTTGCGGAGAACCTTATAAAAACCCTAGATACCAAGTTTTAGCCCTATCGGTAAATTGGTTTCGGTTCTAGCCCGGGATACAGACAGACGGCATCGTGAAAACCACTTTGTCGCGTTTAAGGGGCCATAAAACGTCGACATATATTAAAATAAAGAAGCGATTTTTTTTTTTTTACGATCACAATACTTCCCCTATCCAAAGGGTTAAGAAAAAATAAAAATGGAGGCCGGTTATGCAAAAACACAACTAAATTAATCACATTAGAATTAGTTTTTTTTAAATAGCCCTATGTATTCACAATGGATACATTTCTTTTGACAGGTTGTGTTATACGAACATGGCACATATATCGGTAGAAGGGTGTGTAGTGGAGGGTGGGAAGGAAGGGCTGGTTTTGTTTGGTGGAGACTCACAACGAAGTATTTTGGTATTCCCATTTCAACACGGAATTTGCTGGTTGTCACATGTGACAGTGTGTGTGTGTCATGTACAGAGAGGACTGTGTTCGCTAATTTGCTCGGTTCGGATGAAAGGGAGATATCCCATATATATATATGTGTGTGTGTTGATATGTCACTCTTGTGTGTATAACACATATTCACTTCAACAGCAAGGGTCGAGCGGTCAACGCTACCGTATCTGAGTACCTGAAACCTAGAACAATTTATCATCTATAGTCGGAGAGACAAAAAAAAAGTGCAGGACGGATAAATATAGTCGGATAGACTTGGTAAGTGAAGGAAATATCAAAACGTCAATATTCTACCTGTGTAAGTTCAAATGTCAAGCAATATGAAGCAGTGTCATTGAGTGGACTGTCGCTGAGTAAGCAGAATTTGTTAAAATAATACATGAGAAAATGTTCTCTGTTATTCCATCCCCATTTAACCAATTTTACATACACTCTGTTCTACGCTGGTAAGATGGCTGGTTAGAGCTGTACTACTTACCTAAGCTATGTATTATCCTGAGGGTGAGACGGACTCTTAAGACGACTGAATTCAAGCTGTACTACTTACCTAAGCTATGTGTTATCCTGAGGGTGAGACGGACTCTTAAGACGACTGGTTCAAGCTGTACTACTTACCTAAGCTATGTATTATCCTGAGAGTGAGACGGACTCTTAAGACGACTGGTTCAAGCTGTACTACTTACCTAAGCTATGTATTATCCTGAGGGTGAGACGGACTCTTAAGACGACTGGTTCAAGCTGTACTACTTACCTAAGCTATGTATTATCCTGAGGGTGAGACGGACTCTTAAGACGACTGGTTCAAGCTGTACTACTTACCTAAGCTATGTATTATCCTGGGGGTGAGACGGACTCTTAATACGACTGGTTCAAGCTGTACTACTTATCTAAGCTATGTATTATCCTGGGGGTGAGATGGGTTCTTAATTATTTTTTCCACCCACGTCTTAAAGTAAAAACAGTTAAGATAATACGTCTCCAGAGACTTTCTTTTGTTTAGGAAGAGTAAGAATGGGGATATATATAAATAAATAAAAATACTATTTGACTGAAGAACTTAATCGACTTATCGTATTTTCGCTACTCCGCCAACCTAGCGGGAAACAAAAGATTCGGCTAGGACCCACTAAGTGTCGCTCAGAATAAACAGTCACTTTACATCTGCTTTAGTTCAAGTGCCCACCACTTCGCGCTCAAGTGCCCTTCAAGTGATGGCGGGGAGATTTTAAATAAGTGGCTTCGGCCCTCCAAGTGGAGGCTTTTGTGTGTTCAAGTGGTTTTTTTTAGATTCAGGCCTTAAAAAATATTCTAATCGGCTTAGTGTTAAACAGGTGTTGACAACCTTTTTGATATCGCGTCGCATGGGTTAGAAATAAAATTGGTGGGTCAGGTTGAAAAATATGTTAAGCAAAAATTTCAACTTTATATTTCTCATCTAGTTATTAGTTATTAGCATATTTTTATAACTACTTTTGTTTGTTTGATACATTTTTCGCGGGTCACATAAAATCAGTCAGTGGGCCGGATAAGGCCCACAGGTTGTAGGTTGCTAAATGCTAATATAAATTGTAAGTATTTGTTGAGTAATGAGCAGATATTTTTATTAGTATACCAGGTCCCGGGGTATCGTGGTCATTGCGCTTGGCAACAAGCCTAGGAGTCCTGGGTTCAATTCCCGGCTGCTACCTTGGGTGTTTTTTTCCCGAAAGAGGAATCACTCCAACGGTCACCATGGTTTAGTTATTTAGGTACAAGTTAGGTTAAGAGTTTCTACCGGTTCCACACCCTCATACTTACTGTCACCATCTCATATCATCTCATCGGGGCATGGAAATAGTTTCCACGGAAAACAAGTACGATTAGTACATTCGAGCGTCCCCCGGGTAACGGCACATTAGTACTGGCTTATCTTCACACTACCAGGCTACGAGTGAGGTGTCCCATTCATGCGTATATCTTTATTTGTGGTAAATAAAATAATTGGATATCGTTAAATCAAAAGTTGGATTTCGATATCAAAATCCGGTGAAAAAATGTATTTTTTGGATAGAAATTGTAAAAATAATGTGCTTAAACTTCAATGGTGTAGTAATATAAATATAAAAATTACGGCTAATTTTCATATTTTTAATTTTTACCGTTAATTACGTTTAGACTGTCATAATAGCCAGAAAAAACGGGGCCTTTAACTCACTTCTTCTTTACCAATGATATTTGGAGGAGTGAAATATTTTTTATATACTGGAAACTTTGATTTGTTAAAGGAGAATTAAGAGAAAAATTATAAATACTGGAGTTGATACTTTTTTACTAGCAATTTCAGGAAACGATTGTCTTTCGCTACTAGGTAAAAATAAGTTTAGTTTTGATATAACGTTAATTCTAACTAAAATAATCATAATAATTGATATTTATTAGGCCATATAAAAATCGACGTCATAGAAGGAAAGGTTGAGGGAAAAAGAAGTTTAGGAAAAAGGAAGATTCAAATATTGGATGACTTGAAGGAAATAAGAAAAGTCTGGAAGCTGAAGGAGGAGGCAGAGGACAGGGAACAATGGCGGTGTAAGTTCACTGACAAAAGGAATGGATCAATAGTAAGACAGAACACCTAATAATAATAATAATAATAATAATAATAATAATAATTGACATGTGATTGGAGGGAAAACAGAGGGTCATGTTATTAGCTAAAATTCATTCTAGATGTATCGGAATTGAACCCATTCTCTTCTGAGTCTGAAACATGAGGGGACATGGGGTTGGGACATTTCTCACCTGAGTCACAAAGTATCTCAATCCAGAGAGTTGATACATTAAAAAATATGCCTCTCGCTCTTTTATTTTTTAAAGGGTCTTTCTAAATTAGGTGTTCCTAACCTTTTTCAGCTGACGCCCCCGTTGGTAGATCATCAAATTCTCACGCTGCTCCTCTTCACCCTAATTTTGAGATATTAAAGAAGAGATTAAACGCCTTCTAATCGCTTTTTTATTTTATACAAAAATCACTGTAACAATGTCAAAAGATTGTTACAAATAAAATTACTGAAGATTATCGATATGGTTGGCACTGTTTTAATTTTCATCAGTTCCTGAATATTGGGTTTGATGTTTGATGGGGCTCACCACAAATAACTTTCCATTACAAGTTGACAATGTTATTCAGTTTTTATGAAAGTCCGAGATGAATATTCGGTGGTGTTGCACGTGGCCGCAATGGTAGCTGAGAAAGGAGGAAAGGGACGAATCAGAGGCTTGGGAGATTGTAAATAAACACGTGCATGCACACTTTTGGCTTGAAACCGATAAGAATACATACGTACTGTACATACACATATTCCATTCACCGTAGGAATTGACTTCTGAAAGGCCTTTTTCCCTACCATAAATCTACTATATAGTAGGAAATTGGTAGGAAAAAAGACCTTTCAGAGAGTAATTCCTTCCGTGAATGGAATATACATACATATATTCATACCTACCTACCTACCTACATACATACATACATACATACATACATACATACATACATACACATATTCAAACATACATACATTCATACCTACATACACACATACACACATACATACATACATACATACATACATACATACATATATTCAAACATACATACATACACACACACATACATACATACACACATACATACATACACACATACATACACACATATTATATTCATACATACATACATACCTATATTCATACATACATACCTACCTACATACATACATACATACATATATACATATATGCATACCTACATACATACCTACCTACATACATACATACAAACATACATATATGC
>CABFOV010001548.1:0-45816 GCA_902141375.1 Timema poppense
AGCTCGACTGCTGAGGACGGGGAGATCGAGGTTCGAATCTCGGTTGGGTGAACTGGGGGAGGTTTTTCCTAAATGGTTTTCCCCTCTCCCTCCACGCAAATGCAGGTTCACTTCCTCTAATTCAACCCTCCCAATTCATAATCTATTAGCGTAGTTGGTACTTAAAGCGTATAACCCGAACGGGTAGTAAGACGCGGTGCTAAATATTATTATTAACACTGGCTGGGTTCGAACCCACGAACATCTGATCATTGAGGCGAGCACTTTACCCCAAGATCACCGTGGTCAACGCAAATATTAGAGTGAGTGTGTATACTCGTCAGAAGGAGAGGGGAAGTTTTATCAGCATATAGTTATGAAGCCTCACAAGGGGAGTTACTAATTTCATTCCACCTCTTTAGATTTTACACATTGTCTTGCAATTGTGACTAGGACTTAAGTGCGTCAAGTTAAGATGCAAAACGCTTTACGAAATTATTTCAAAAATCTACAATAATTAGGCAACGCCATTAAGTTGGTGCATGTGGTTCGTTCCCCCGCGCATGTGAAAGTGTCGAGCGCGTAAAATAAACATCTATTTCTTAAAGAGTACTTAGCACTTGTTTCGTTGGACATCCCTTCCTTGGGAGATGAAGAATTTAAATACACGATGGCAAAGCTAGCTCTGCCATGGACTCCAAGGCACACATACATACATACATACATACACACCCACAGAGTCTAGCTTGCACTCAACTGTGGGCATATATATAGGTGTGTGTGTGTGTGTGTGTGTGTGTGTGTACAGGCCACAAAGAGCAGAATAAAACACACGCAGCTCGTTCATAAAATCGACCGCTCGTTTCATGGGCCCTCCTGGACACAAAGAAGAAGGTAAAACTGGAGGAAAGAGAAATATGAGAGAGAAACTTGGAAGATTGAAGTCGCCGATCAACCGTTCATACAAAGGAGCAGAAGGAGGAATATGGAGGAGGGAAGAGAAGAGGCAGATAAACTAAACTACCATAGTTAAAAAAAAAGATGGAAAAATACATACACTGGTGGATAGAAGTAGAGTAAAAAAAAAAGGGAGGAAAGTAAAATTGTCTTTTTAAGTAGTTGCTCGCACCGATTCTAGACCTCTACCTGGACGTGAGTTTATAAAGCAACTCTATTCTAGGTTTTTTTTCTCTACCCTCTTAAACATCTTTTGAACTTTTCACCGTTGATACTACCATTTCATCGATAAGTCTTTTAACGACTAAGTTTGTATTTCTAACAAGATTTCATTTGTATATACTCGTAGGAATTTAATTGTGACTCTTTGACGGTACTACCATTTAGTGCATTTTTCTAACGTCTCTCTACTTGTTCGTATTGAGACTTTTTTTATTTTTTATTGAAAGGGCATTTTATTACACCTTTGACCAAATTACCTGTGACGTAGCGATAAGCCAAGACATTTCTCAAGTCAATGTATTTCCATTCTATTCTGCCAGTTTTAAAGATATAACATTGAAACAAAAAGCATAAATTTTTAAATAATTTTTTTAAATAGTCTTAAATGGTGACAAAAATATATATTTTTATCTTAAAATAGTTTATTTCTTGATACAGCATAGACTATTTGGTCTATTCATGAAAGATAGCCAGTAGGAATTTTCCTGCCAGGATGTAGATTAAAAAAAGTCCATGGCTGCATATGTCTATCTAAAATAGGAAACAAGAAAAAAAATTCAATGTTGAAAGCAAATCAATATTGTTTAGGCGCTAATAGTATAATGAGCGTGTATACTCGTCAGAGAAAGAGGGAAAGGCTATCAGCAGATAGATAAGGTCTTTCAGGGTGAACTGCTAATTCTAACCCCATTCTTTATAGTTTAAAGTTTGATGTCTAAAAGGGTGATAGTGCTTTGGGTGCTTGGCGGGCGTCAAGTTTATATGTAACCCACTTAACAGAATAACTTCGAACTCAACAAGTAGGGAAGGTCGTTAAATAAGTCTTGAGTCTAGTTATTAGAACACCGAAGGAGGAAAATGTATTTTAGAGGCTGTGTTATCTTTAAGTCACCCTCTTCAATCCAAATTAATCTTACAATGTCGTTGTCTGGGGACGTCTTTCTACAATTTTGGGCTAGCCGCATATTCACATTATTGATGTAAATGAGGAAGGTATATTTTAAAATAATGTAACCGCATTTGTGTTGAGAGAAAGAGGGCAACCATTTATAATAATCTCCACCGGTCATTCGATTTATGAGAAGATGTAGTGATACATTTTAAGGTCTAAAACTCCTTTACAATACTGTAATCAGAACCCAGGCTATCGTAAGAGACAGGTATTTTAACCGCTCGCCTGGTTCCTTCGGAAACGTCCACAGAATGCCGACATCTCGAGCAACCGGTGACGTAGCGAAAGGAACATCTGATACGGAGTGAAGAAGATATTGTAGGTGGATGTTTTTTTTACGCCACCAGCGGGGGTGAGCGGAAGAAAGAGAGGGGAGGTTTTTGCGTGGTGGGTTTGGTAGACGAGGTGGGAGGGGGTGTTAGAGGGAGGGTTTATTTGTAATGAAACTCCAGCGGAGCTAAATGGCGTGGCAGTGGCCGGAAGACTGCTCCCTTTGAGAGAGAAAGAGAGATAGAAGACATGCCTACAACGGAGTTTGTCCGCAGCCCAGCTAGATCTGCAGTACTGGCTGTGCCCTACTAGGATGATATAAATTCGTGTCGGGGATCGCCAATGGATTAACTTTTTTTTTTTTAGGNTTTTTTAGGAGGACGCACACAAAATAAATGTGGAATAGCCAACCTTTACGAAACAATGCTATATAAGTTGTCAAGGTTGGCACTATATCTCGGATGTTAACAGATATCTAGACCAAATGATTGGGCGTGTGACTAGAGATTAAGGACTTTGCCTAAATATGACGTCATGGCAGGTCAAGATAGGATTTCTCGCGTTAGTGAACTAACGTTTCATTCGGCGAGTTTTAATGATATAACTTTGAAACAAAAAACATTAGTTCTTAAATAATTCTAGATATTGTCCTACGGTGTCACAAAATTATATTACTTTTATCTTGATTTATTTGGAAGTATTTTTTATAAATTATCTACAAATTTGACTATTTGGTTTGGTCAAAAAAATGGCATATAAGGGTCTTAATAGGATGTAGATTAAAAACGTCCTTAGTAGAATATGTATATCACAGGCTGTCCCAAAAGCATGGAATCATACAAAAAAAAAGGGAATTTTATACAACATGTTTGATATTACCCTCGTTTTTATGAACACACCGATGCAGCCAATGCTGCCATTCGATTGAAACTCGGTTAATGATGGTAGGATCAATTTCATGGCAAGCGTGCATGATTATTTTTGCAAGGTGCCACAGATCAGAAATATTATCAGCATAAACCGTGACTTGTGTCCGCAAATATGAAAGTCCAGTGTTGTCAGGTTTGCACTTCACGGGGTGCCACTCAACACTCCCTCGGTGAGTTATCCGGTGTCCTGGAAACTGGTGATCAAGGTATTCTCACACAACAGTGGCATAATGAGCCGTTGAGCCCTCCTATTGAAACCAGACTTGATATTCTTCTTCTGGGTTCAGAAGGCCGGGCAGTGCTTCAAAAATACTTCATGTTTAGGTAACTGTCACCTGTGACGGTGTCTTCGAAGAAGAACGGGCCAACACTCCGATTCTTACATACCCCACAACAGACCATCAACCGGCTGGCAACTTGCTCCTTGCTTGGCTGAAACCAGTGTGGGTTTTCAGGAGACCAGTAGAGGGCGTTATTACGATTAACTTTGCCTGAGAAATAGAAGTTCGTATAGTTGGAAAAACAATACTTGAGATGGAAATGTCTCATCTGCCTCCCACATATGTAATGCCCCCTAACAGAATTCCATGTGCCTCTCAGGGTCGTCCTCATTTAACTTCTGCAGTAGCTGCAGTTTGTAGGGATGCTAATTATGCAACTTCAGGATGCAGTGAATACTACTCTTGGACCGGCCTGGTTGCATGGCCATGCGGTGAGTCGACTTCTTAGGGCTCTTAGCATACGACGCTAAAACTGCAGCGCTGGTCTGTTAATCCTTGGCATTCCTTGGCCCACCATTTCGAGTTTGTCATCCACGCTTCCTGTCTCTTGGAACTTGTTCACAAGTTTCACACAGCCTTGGGTGATTGGTTGCCTGTCAGGATGTAAACGGTTGAGCTCCTCAGACACTTTTCGTAGACTTCCACCACCAACCAGCAGAATGGCCTTGATGCGATCTTCCTTAGTCAGAGCCATATTCATCTACCTGGAAAGAGAATAACATTAAAATGAAGGAATTCCCTATCATTCCAGACTTTAAGGACACTTTATAGAATAGGGAACAAGAAGAATTTAATTTTAAAAATCAGGTCAATGTTTTCAAGGAGCAGTGAGTGAGTGAGTGTGTAAGCTCGTTAGAGAAAGAGGGAAAGTGTTATCAGTAGATAAACAAGAGGCCTCTCAGGGTGATCTGCTCATTTTCTTCTCTCCCTCATTTTATTTCAATATATATCTTATATATAAAATTCTCGTGTCACAATGTTCGTTCCCGTACTCCTCCGAAACGGCTTGACCGATTCTCATGAAATTTTGTGAGCATATTTAGTAGGTCTGAGAATCGGCCAACATCTATTTTTCATACCCCTTAGTGATAAGGGTTGTCCACCCTTAACATTTTTCTATAATTTTTAGACATTTTTTTAATATCTTTTTTTTTATTATGTCGCATTAAAAAATACATACAACCCTAAATTTTTACCCTTTTATCACCAACCCCTATTTTTTAATAGCCATTTTAGTAATTTAATCATTTTTCATCCCCGGTCGATAACTGATCAATCGTCATGTGCCAATTCAATTCAAACGTATTCAGTTTCCGATTAGATTGGCATTTGCAATGACTATCAACAAATCCCAAGGTCAAACGATGTCTATTTGTGGCTTAGATTTGAGAACACCATGTTTTTCACACGGACAATTATACGTGGCATGCTCTCGAGTGGGTAAACCATCCAGTTTGTTTGTGTTAGCTAAAGATGGACTAACAAAAAATATTGTTCACGCTATGGCATTAAGAGATTGATATTGTTTGTTAGTGTTACTGTCGTAATTGATTAATTAATGATATATAATTTTAAGGAATAAATTATAATAACTTAAAAATAATGTTTGCCTTTTGTTATTTTTATATTCCCTCATCGTTCACAGCGCTCCATGCCTATTTCACGCATATACCACATTCTTACACACTTACAATAAGTAAGCTATTTTTTGTATACACTAGAAATTACTTAAAAATTATTTATATGGCAAAACAACGTTTGCCGGGTCAGCTAGTTATATATATAAGAATAAGAGCAAGAAAAACTTGGAAAGCTCTTATCTCAAGGTAAAGAGGAAAGCCTGCTATCTACAATCGCACAACATGGCACATACCAGGCTGACTTACACAGCGCTAGCTTGGTAGGCCTAGTTTTCACTAACGTGATATCATTTTCCATTTTCCTGGAGAAGTGTTTCTCAAAGTGTGGTCCTTGCACTGATGGTTTACGGTGGTCTGCAGCATCTCAGGAAGTTGGTATTAAAGATAATGAATTAAAGAATGTTGATTACATAAAATACAAAAATTTGAAAGATAGATAAATTATATTTTAGATCAGGTGGGAAGGAGGGAAATATTAGTTAAGATCCATCCTTTTGCAATTTGTATGTTAATTTATTTTTTTCAGGATAACTAAAATATTACGTCACGTAAATATGTTTCGTTTAATTTTCTACACACAGTACCCCAACAATTCTTGAATACTTTTAAAGGGGAATCATGACATTTAATTAGGAAGATTTTAAATGAATATAAAAAGTATTGTCCAAATTTACGATGTTCATGATAAATATTCATTAACTGATGAGATTACTTTGTATATAAAATGTGGCTTAATGTATCCGCTGAAGCAATATTTTATTCATCCTTGATAAAGAATGGACTTTTTCTCTTGAAAACTGAAACAATATTAAACTTATACTACAATCTCTCCCTTCCACACCACCTTAAAGTGTATTCTGATGTCGGGGCAACTATAGAAAGGGTGTGAAAGTGTAAATACAAAGAAAAAGCCTATAAAAACAAGATATATTCTTCGTGTTTCTTTCTTATGATTAATGCTAATCTCAACAGCAGTTCTTGAATATCTGTCAAGGGTGTTCTGGAATTTTGTGACATTTTTTATTTATTTAAAAAGTTCGTTACCAAATTCCACTATGCTTATGACAAATATTCAAGAACTATTGAGATTAGCATGTGCAGAAAACTAAACTCTATGTTTCTATAGAAGAAATATTTTATTTATTTTGCCCAAAAAATGTTTATTCTATAAAAACTGTAAAATTAATGCACTAAACTGGTGCTCACTAGCACCATGCCCAAAAAATGTTTATTCTATAAAAACTGCAAAATTAATGCACTAAACTGGTGCTCACTAGCACCCCACCTTAAGATGAAAGATTTGTTAATATTAAAAAAAATTTACCCCTTATATCATGCAGAGATATTTAAAAAGATAAAAGGGTCCTTGGGTACAAATACGAGCGTCATTAGAGGTTGTTATGGAAGGGGGTCATGTACCCCCAATTGTAGTTTTAACTGGAACTCACTAAACACCACTAAAGAAACAAAGATGTGTTTCACTCAGAAAAAAACGCATTTGAAACAATTCATAAATGATTAAGTTAACTTATTTATATTAATTTTATAATTAAATAAAATAATCCGTTTTATTCAGTTCATATAAAATTATCTTAATTTTTTGATTTAGAAAAGTAATGGGCATGTTCTATGTCGTCGTCACCCTCTGCCCCCCTCCCCCTCTAATAATTAATACCATTCAATGACTATGGACACACCTGGCCTAGATTCACTTGGGTTGTTCTTTAGTCTTTGAGGTGTCATTACTTATATAGTGAGTGTAACTTTTTAATATTATTATTATTAGCACCGCGTTTTACTACCCGTTCGGTTTATACGCACTTACGCTAATGTGTAATGGTAGGGTTATTGTGATATGAAATGAAGGACCTACAGTTTAACGTGGGATCCGAACCACGATGGAGGCCTGGCATTCCACATATTCACAAGTTGTGATTAATACACGTCTTGTCAGAGGAAAAGGAAGGGTTTGGTAATAATATTAATCTGTACCGGGACCGAGGATTGAACACCGGAACCCCAGCACAGAAGTCTGACACCTTACCCCTAGACCACCAGGTCAACCTTGGAAATAATTACAATTTACTCATTTTTTAACGATGCTGCCTATTTTACTTGATGATTTCGAAGCTATTTTCACAAACGGGTTACATCTTACTTGGACACCAATGTACAAAATAGTAAAAGTAGGGATAAAATGAGCGATTAACCTTGCGAAGGCTTGTGTATCTAGGCTGACAACACTTTCCCTATTTTTCTGGCGAGTAGAAACACCTACTCTACTATTTGTAGCTAGAGCCAAAGGCATCCATGTAGATTTTCAAAATGGGAAGTGGATAGGATTACCATGTATCGGGGGTTTGGCCCCCCCTCTTTCCCCTTATAGAGAGAAAATTTCAGAAATTTAACCTTGTGGCAGGGAATTTTAGAGCATCTGAACATAATTATGAGCTAATTATACGCGTTTAAATTTTCGCAAAGAAAAAGTTTCTGAAAAATTTAAAAAAAAAAATTTAGTTGCAGCTAAATCCCTCGAAAAGAAATAATTTATTTTTCATAAGTTTATTGAAGAAAACAAAATTAAAAGAAAGCTAATGAAGAAAGAATGTGAGGAAATCTATATTTTATAATTTTTATTTGTTAACTCGGATATTGATGATTTTAAGTTAATAGCAAATTACAGTCAAATTTCAAATAAAATTTAAAAAAAGATTAAATATTTTAGGGTGATAAGGAGGGCTAGAGCCCCTCTTAGCACCCATTTATATGGACACCCATACGCTTGAGCTTATTGAATTACATTTAAAATCACAATTTTTTAATTTCTAATCTATATAGTCATATAATTCCAAATAAATTTTTAATCTACATTCCAGCAGAATAATTTCTACTGGACATCTTCATCAATAAAGCAAATATCCTGAGTTTCAGACGATTAAAAAAAATTGTACGAGAAAAAACTACTTCAAGATAAAAAAAAAAGAATAATGTTATGGCAATGTGAGACTATTTTTATAATTATTTAAGAATTTACCGGTACTTGATTCAATGTTATATCTTTAAAGCCTTTCGAAAAAAAAACGTAAATATATGTAATAACATATAAACCCCTAACCTGACTTGCTGCTACGTCACAAGTAAGTTACACAACGTCCTCAAGGACTTTATATTTAAAATCTGACTCATATATGAGATTTTTTTTTATATAATGATACATTTGAAAATTAAACTCATTTGCCTAAAACATACGCCCTTGAAATATAAATAGAATATTTACATGTGTTATATGCTGGAGTAATTTCCTCACCCCTTTCCCCCCTCAAACCCTTTCGCCCTCTCATAATGGTGGAAACCTTGATTATGCAACGTGATTCATGGCACAGTCACGTGACCAATGACAATATACTCGAACAAGGATGTGACGTAGGGAGGGGACATCGATTGCTCCCATTCTATCACAAGCTATGACCTCCAAGCGGAATTGTTTTCCTATTTATTTCCGCGCATGAGTATTGGCTGACATTTACGTTACGTAAATCATCATCGAGCAAAACAAAAAAAATAAAAAATTGTATGACACAAACACACATACTTTCTAATATATTTTGAAAAAAATTTCCGAACATTAGTTTGGAGTAAAATACCTGTAAAATATTTATTCTTTCTACTAGAAACATCAGTGTTGTTTATTAAAGTAAAATACAAACCATCTGAAAAAAAAGAATCTTTGGAGCCATTTTAGATCAATTTCAAATTTTCAGACATCACTTATCGATAAACTACCTTTAAATTAAATTTAATGCTAAAAACAAATATACAGTGTTATGTAAGTATTATGCAAAATACCCCATTGATAGCCATTTCGATCGAAATCGTTAGAGCCATTTTCAAACAATTTCAAATTCTTCTTCGATAAAAACCCGCCTCGGTGGCGTAGTTAGCTAACGTGCTAGTCGTGTTGAGCTCTACTGCTGAGGACGGGGAGATCGAGGTTTGAATCTCGGTCGGGTGAACTGGGGGTGGTTTTTTCCTAAATGGTTTTCCACTCTCCCTCTACGCAAATGCGGGTTCACTTCCTCTAATTCACCCTTTCCAATTCTTAATCCATTAGCGTAATAAGTACTTAAAGCGTATAACCCGAACTGGTATTAAGACGCGGTGCTAAATATATTTCTTCGATAAAACAACTATACGCTGGCATTTATTGTGTAAAATGCTCTCCAAATATTCAGTTTGAACAAAATCGTTATAGTATCGTTATAGTTCCAAAATATTTCAAATTTTCAAACATTAAAATTAAAATCAAGGTTTCGTCTCGAGCTATGACCATTTACACCCATCACTGTTCCCAGCCTGGGTCAGATTTATTATTCAAGCCATATATTCCCCACTACCGGCTGGCTAGGCCTGTCATAACTTCATATGCCTTATAACCTAACAGAAAAATAGGACTTTGAATAAAAGAGAAATGAGGAGTGTGGAGGCTATGGGAATGAGGTTTTTGAGAAGCATTAGTTGTCACTAGAAGAGATAGGATTAGGAGTGAGATGTAAGGTCAGAAGTAGGAGTACGGAGATACATGAGATATTAGAGGAAACTAGGATGAGATGGTATGGATATGTAATAAGAATGGAAGGAAAGAGGATTCCGAGAAGATTAATGAATATGAAGTATGTAGGGAAGACACCAAAAGGGAGACTAAGGAATAGACGGGAAGAACAGATAACAGCAAGTGTGCAAGTGAGAGGAGGAGAGTGGAAGAGAGTGCAGGAGGAGGAATGGAGGAAGAACGGAGGGAGGGGGAGGCATTTTACTAAACAAACCCCGGCCACAAGCAGGAAACCATTCATAATTATGATGAAGAGAACAAACACAACATCCAGTCCCTGACCTTTAATACATCACTGTGAAAAGAGTAAGCCCACATTTCACCATTGGTAACATTTTTTATCTGTGTCGGGAATCGAACCCGAGGCCCTTAGCTCACCAACTGAACTAAGGTGTCAAATCTATGACCATATATCATCCAAATATCAGGCATGGACAAATTTAATCAATGGTAACCTCAGGTAGACCTATAGACAATTAATAGAGTTGTAAATCTTGCTTAATTTTAGTTTGGGGTCCACATAAAATATAGATCCATCATAAACATGAGTTAGGTCATTTTCATGCCTGTAAAACTTTATCTAGGACCTATCTGAGGAAGTAAAAAATATAATAAGTTTTTAGATTTAATATTTTGTAAAGTTTGGATTTTCCTCGTTATTGCTAATGGTCTATGAAGGAATTCAGCCGGCGAATAGATTGAGGTAGGCCTATTGGTTGGAGACATTGATAAGCTTAGTTGTTAGATTTTTAGTAATTCTCTAATTACCTGCATTATTCATTATTTTATAAACATGTAATAAACTTAATTTATACAATATTAGTTTTTTTAGCACATCGTCCTACTACCCATTCGGGCTGACGATATTGGTTAATCAAAGAGCAGTATAATCTATAAATTCAACATATTTGATTATTTTTTAACATATCTTCTTCCTTTTCTTTTTCTTCTTTTAAGTCAACAACCCGAAGGTCAATTTGTTGATATTTCTAGCCATCTGTAGTTGGAGATGAACTCAGCCCTTCAGCTGGTTACTGCCGCCTACACCAACTGATAGAAATCCAATATACTAGGGGGGGTTCAGGAAGTGTGGTGGTTCACCGATGCCTTCTACACTGAATTTCTTTGAACGAGAGCGAAAGGGCCTACTCATTTTACCGGGAAAGGTATTTTAACTTATCTCCAAGGGTTCTTTTACATGCCACATTCCTTCCGAAAGAAGTTGTGATACGGATTTTAACACTCAAACAAGAAAAAACGTAGTTTTTAATTAGATGTCAATGCTGCCGAGGCGTAATTAGTAGAGTGAGTGTGTGTAATTGTCAGTGGAAGAGGGAAAGTGTCATCAGAGCTTACATAAGAGGCTTCAAGGGGTGAACTGCTAATTTTTCTTCTGTCTCCTTCTATTTTTTAAATTAATTTAAATCTAATTAAGAACTCCGTCTTCTTGTTTCTTGTTCTAGATAGATTATTATTAGCACCACGTCTTACTACCCGTTCGGGTTATACCCACTTACGCTAATGTGTAATGGTAGGGTGATTGTGAGATGAAATGAAGGACCTACAGTTTGACGTGGGATCCGAACCACGGTGGAGGCCTGGCATTCCTCACATTCACAAGATGTCTTGTCAGAGGTGAAGGAAGGGTTTGGTAATCAAATAAATCTTTGCCGGGACCGAGGATCGAACCCCGGCCGCCAGCATAGAAGTCTGATACCTTACCCCTAGACCGCCAGGTCACCGTGTAAACGCTATTAAATAAAAAGTTTACAAAAATAACTACCTAAACATGAGAGAATGTATGTTTTTGGGCGATAAAAGATTTTTTTAAATTATCATTAAATGTTTGTTTCAATGTTATATCTTTAAAACTCGTCGAATTAGACGTAAGTACATCAACATGTGAAATCCTATATTGACTTGCCGCTACGTCACAGGTAGGCAACATCGTTAAGTTGGCGGTGGTTGGCTGTACACGGAAGTGATTGGTATAATATCTTTTTAAAGCATTTCGGAAACGGGACAGGTTGGAACAATGGACCACGGTGCTGTTTGACGCGTATCGGAAGATATCAGCGATTAGTGTTTCAACACTTGGGCTGGTCTAGATTGTTACTAGTCTCCTCCTTCATTCTTCCTTAAAGGGACAGAGTCGATGCTTTAAACGACTGAGCAGGTCACGGTTAAGAAAGGTTTTGATTGACTTGATTATATAGTACAACCTCGACTTATTGGGACAATCCAGTGTTTATTTTTAATAGGTGCTACTATTTAAGTACGTTGCCTACTAATGGTGACGTAGTGGAAAGTCAAGCTTAGATTTCCCTTGTTAATGTGTTTTTGTTTTATTCGGTGAGTTTTAAAGATATAGACTAACGTTGAAAATTTCTTTATTAAATCACAACATCACAACATTATTTTATGTTATTTCAAAGTAATTTTTGTGTAAGCATATTTCTTTTAATGGCTAGTATGATTATTCATTCAAATATGTATTCTTAAAAAAAATCCTTGGAAGCATATGTCTATCTAGAATAAGAAATAAGGAAAAAGGTAATTTTTAAATGTAATTTAATACAGTCCAGGAGCAAATATATGATTGAGTGTGTATACTCGTCGGATGAAGAGGGAACGTGTTATCATCATCATTATTATTATTAGCACCGCGTCTTACTACCCGTTCGGGCTATACGCACCTACAATAATGTGTAATGGTAGGGTGATTGTGAGATGAAATGAAGGACCTACAGTTTGACGTGGGATCCGAACCACGGTGGAGGCCTGGCATTCCTCACATTCACAAGATGTCTTGTCAGAGGTGAAGGAAGGGTTTGGTGATCAGATAAATCTTTGCCGGGACCGAGGATCGAACCCCGGCCGCCAGCATAGAAGTCTGACACCTTACCCCTAGACCACCAGGTCACGAAACAACGTGTTATCAGTATGTAGACAAGATAACTCGCAGGGGGAACTACTAGTTTTCTTCCCTTTCTTTTTATTTCATACATTTGTGCCTAGGTGCGATACTGATTAGAGTACTTAAGTGCGTCAAGTTAAGATGAAACCCACTTTGTGAAATAGATGCATAATCACCAAGTAGACAATGTCGTCTAGCCAACCTACCACAAAAACGTATTGGTCGTTTTTATTTGACTGTTATAGGAGTTATTATATTTTCTTTCGTGTATTTATGCGATTCATGTATATAAGAGCACGCATCACATGTCAATCAACTCTGTGATAACAGTTAGCTATAAATAGTAAATTTACAGGAACAATATTGCTCGTGGATCATTTCTGATTAAACATTAATAGAAATAAAGAGCTAAGAGACGGCCCTAATACTGAACATTGTTGAAATGTTAAATTATATTTGGATAAAAACCGCATTGTAAAGGCCGTTTTTGAACATTTTATAATGGCTTCACGGATAAACACTGTGCACAAATCTTCATTTTGTCGTATAGGGACATACTGTAGCTATTAACAAGAAACTTTGTCGCTTTGTCTCCCATCGTCACCGTGGAAAATTTCGAGTGATCTTTCAAATACAAATGCACTGTACAAATTTCTGGAATATCGTGGGTCTTTTCTTTTCCCTTTTACTCCCAAACCTCGCGCACACACAAACCCAGATGCGAGCCAGGAGCTAAGTTGGGCCAGCTATGATGAATGCTATTAAAGCTATTGTCGTCACCTATACTTGACAAGTATTATTGAATTTTTGTATTAAAGTATCAGCGATTCTTAACCTTTTTTATATTGTATACCACTGCCTCGTTAACACTTATCCCAAATGTTTCAAAGAGTATTTTTTATTAAATAAATTTAAACTCCTTTCCCTATTTGTTTACCTCCTAGTGAGGCTTTTTAACTAATAAGTTAACTTAGGAAACAAGTGTATTGTTTTGACTAATATTTTCTTCTAACAGCTATATAAAGCTTACATATCAGGCTACAAAAATAAATATATATTTAATATCAGAATTTTTTTAACTAGTCATGCCACTCAGGTAAAACGTTATTCCAGCATAAGAAAAGAGAGAAAACATTTATGATAACTCAAATTTAAATGAAATTACAGTAGGCCTAATATATAAAAGCTCTATGGGCCAGATTCAAGTAATGATATTTTAAAAATTAGATCAAGTTATGTTAACCTAAGGCAAAAAATTAATCATATCATATTATTTTCAAGTAGGCCTAACCCTAGTAAATATTTCACGTACTCTTGGAGGTACATGTACCACATGTTGAGGACGACTGGAGTAGAGGAAAACATTCTCCCAGATGGATCCAGTAAGCGATAGATAGAGTAAATCTGATCCATGACTTCATGGAAGTTGGCACTGACGGAGAAAGTGTTTTTTTATCCCCCTGGAGACACACTTTTATTTTGTTTACGTGATCTTTATAGTGGGATTGCCAAAGGGAGGTCCTTATTTGAAAGAATGAGAAAACTAGTTTCTAAATCTACTTTAATGTACGCCTAGGTATGTGTGTGTAAGTTCTGATAGCCTTTGCTCTGGATTTGAAGTCACTTTTGTAAGCCTGTGCAAACATTTGAAATTTCAAATTCTAATCCGAAGCTTGTATTCGATAAGCAGTTCTCATTCTAAATATTTAAAAATTTTTATTAGGAATTGAAATTTCTAATAGATACCAGATTCCAGTTTAATGGAATGTTTCAAAATTCAAATACAAAAGTCAAACTTTTTAGTAATGTAACTTTCTACATAAACAAATTCCTACCCGTTAATAAAATATAATATACAATTTTTATCATAATGTTGTATATAGTTTATGTCATATGGCCAGTAATTATATTTTATTTTTGTTGCTATTTTTTTGTATTAAATTTTGTGATCACACTTGACTAGAAAAATTTAAAATTCTAGCCTAATATCTTATTTTTATTTTATTTGAAGAAAATACATTATAAAATATTTGAATTCAATTCGAAATATTTTAATTTGTTAATACAAAATTGGATTTAAACAAGGTTATTTGATGGCACACGCTAATAGGTTACTAAGCGAAGGATGTTTTTAAAGTAAATTCACCCAAATTACTTTGGTTTCACACGCTCACAAAAAACAAGAGCGTAACTGAAAAGTGACACTGTGACGTGCTCTAAACCAATCATAAGAAATCAACGCTAGCTGCGTAAGTCATTCTGTACTAAACAATCTCAGCTCGGTCCACGATTCTCCATAAAAATCTGCGTGTAGGAACCAATCGAATTTTAAAACCGACCGACTCAATACGTGCGTGAGCCTACAAAGAGAGATACAAGCGGAACACTGCATCTACTGTTGGAAATTATTTTGATTTGTTTTTCATTTATTTAAAATATCCAACTTACACTTTCTGAACTGACTAATTGTATCAGTACACCAGGTTTTCTATGAGCGAGAGGGAAAGATCTTCTGGCACTGGTCTTGTCATTTTGTGGTGTAGACAGACGCGTTACCGACCCGGTTGTACAGCACTATTTTATAATAAATAAACATATCAGAAAGATAGAAAAGGGTTATTTATTGCAAACATTGACTGAAAGTGGCTGATGTAAACCTATTTGGGTCTAGCTATTATTTGATTAATAATATTATATAATCAATAAAAAGTTATTTCAAGAGAGTCTATTAAGAGCGTGCCAATCAATTTTGTTACACAGTCGGTTAGAGATCGTAGATTTAAACGAACACTATTGCACGTGAATCACTTATGGTTAAATAATAATGAAGAGAAAGAGTTAATAGAATTTCCTAATACTTAATATCCTTGAAATATTAAATTATATTGGGATAAAAACTTCATTGAGAAGGCCGTTTTTTGATCATTTTAGAATGGCTTCACAGATAAAATTGTGCGCAAAGGTTCATTCATAATAGGGACATGCTGTAGTTATTAACAAGAAACTTTGTCGCTTTTTCCCCCATCGTCCCCGCGGAAATTTTGAGTAATCATTCAAATACGAATGCACTGCACACATTTCTGACATATCGTAGGTGTTTTCTTTTCCCTTTAACTCCCATACCTCGCGCGAGCCGGGAGCTGAGTTGGGTCTGCTACGATGAACGATCTTTATACTTTCCAAGGATTAATGTATAATTGACCTTTTCGTAACTTACTGAAAATAAATTAATAAAACAATTGTGTTATTTGTATTTCGGTTGTGGTGACATTAGATATTATTGTACATGTAATAATTAATTTAAAAAAAATACTAAATTCATACTTGTAGCTGACCACCAACATAAAAAAAGAAGTGTTTTTAACTTAGAGAGAGAGAGAGAGCACTATATAATATTAGTTTCAAAATGAAAAGTTTTTTATTTTTTAACCACCGTAAGAATATTTCTACCTTTACTGTTTGAAAGATTTCATAAACCACCCTTGTTCCGGCTGGTTCTCCATTGTTGATTTTAGAAGTGAACTCTATATTTTAGTTTGCGTATAGCCCGAACGGGTAGTAAGACGCGGTGCTAATAATAATAATAATATATTTTAGTTTGAAAAGAATTCATTTAAGTGAACCGCAGACGCTACTTGCGCAAAAAAAGAAACATCCAAACGGTTATTTTCATTAGTTCGTGTCTTAATAATCGTACATATTTTCCGTGGAGGCTTTTTCCATGTATTGATGAGATGAGAAGATTGTGATAGTGAATGAAGATTTTAAACTTAAGTTGGGAGTGTCGCAAAAGTGAGTTAAGGTCAGATTTTGTATTTTTCATAGTTAAATGTTTTTGACCTATATAAATAAAAGATCTCCAGTAGGAAACTTTTTAAATGAAGAGAAAAAGTTGTCACTAAATTCCAGGACACCCTTAACAGAAACTCAACAACTGTTGATATCACCACGTGAAGAAAATTAAGCTCTTTGCTTCTACTGGGGAATTATTAGATTTATTTTAACCAAAAAAATATGTTGCTATAAAAACTGCAAAAGTACTTACTGCCCATTTATCGCGTTCGATACAATCCCACTTTATACCTGATGACCATGGGAACTATACCCCTTTGGAGAAAAATCCCCCAGTACCAGACGGTAATCGAATCCGGGACCTCTAGGTCAGCAACCAGGAGCTTTGACCACTATACCACGAGGTCAGTTAGTAAGTTAGTAAAAGGCTATAAATTTTAACCACAAAATAAATATTTTTTATTAAATGCGCTCCAATTGTCTATTCGTAAGAAAATCAAACTATAGCTGCACTGAACTCCATATAGGAGAATGACAGCGACTTCTAAGTATGTCTGCTGATCATTCACCGTGAAGCTGCAACAGTGAAAATGATCCTTTCTATTTATTTTTTATTCCCAATCTTTACCTACCGAAAGAAAGTTTCTCTTCCGCGGAAGCCTAAGATACCTTCTTTGCTCCCTCTCCCCTCCTCTTTGACTCTTCCCCCTCCTCTTTTCACTTCCTTTTTTTTAAAGAGTTGAGATACACTCTTCTTAGTACCATGGATACACTCCACCAAACAGATCACCTTCACTTCGCTATTGTGAAATTTCCCGTTTGACTTGTTTCAAACAATCACGAATTACCAGGAGCTAATAATAAAAGGGGGAAAGAACGCTTTCCCAAATATTCGTCAGAGTAGCCTTCTCCAAGTGACAGCCTAAGAACGTGCATCACATGCCAATCAACTCTGTGATACAGTCGGCTAGAAATCTTAAACTTACACCAACATTATTGCACGTGGATCGTTTCTGATTAAATATTAATGGAGATAAAGAGTTAATAGAGGATTAGTGGGGGAAGTTCACTAACCATAAAACTATTATATTTGGTCGACATAATGTGAATCTGACGTGTGACGATTTTTTGGACCTCTTCAACATACTTTAGACCGAAGTTAAAATACAGCTACAGCATTTTACACCACGTAGTAGCAACAAGGTCAAGCTAAACCTGTGTAACTTACAGTATCCCCGTGGCTTCTTTGGTGCTGACTGACAGCTGACGGCTTTGAAAAGTTACCAGACCGAATTATGTATCCCTACGCCGAACAAAATGATCTGCAAAAACATGTGTTTAGCAGATGTCACTTATGACAGTCAAAATATAGTTATAAACCTAAATGTTGACTGTCAGAAGTCAGCTATGAGCTGTCAGTCAGCACCAAAGAAGCCATGGGGCTACTGTAGATGCCTTCAAAATGGTTGAATCAACCTTCCTTTCTCTCACCCCCCTTTTCTTTACAGTCGCGAATAATAAAGCCTTTGTTTAAAGTGTCATTTTAAACGTCAAAGATATCCAAAGTTGAATGATCTGCGACTAGAGTAGATGGCAGCATTGCTGAGAGGTATTAAATAGTAAGGATGTTTTACCCTATTGTGTTAGGAGGATGCCCTTTCGAGAAATAAGTATCAGATTATACAGAGGGTAGATTAGTGAATTCTAGTTTCCCGACCATTCAAAGGATAGAATTTAAAGTGTTGAATGAAAGGCATCAAACTGTCACCAGAGATGTGACATAGCGACAAATAAAGAAAGGACTTATCATGTTAATATAATTACATTTTATTACGTAGGTTTTAAATTGAAACAAATAATCACCATGATGGTTTACGTTAATAATATACTTGTTACTTGATTAAGTACGGATACATCGTCCGTATATACGGCCACGTAAGATCTCTACGCGGTCACACATTCCAATTTACAATCTGCGAATAGCTTTCTTGATTATTCAGTTAGAAACTAAACTCGAGTAGAAAACGAGAAGCAAAAGAAGCCCATAAAGTCTGTCCCTCTTTGTGTACCTGACTAGTGTCGGTTTCAGACCGTGTACATTACAACCTAATGTAAGCGGGCATTCGGGATCGCATTTCAGTCACGTTATGTTGCCATTGCTACGACCAGTCAGGGCGTACAGACTTTACAAGGTCGCAGCAACTTTATTTATTTCTAAAATAAATCGGGGGTTTTTAATGTTATTTTTTTGTCACCGTATCTTATTACGAGTTTGGGTGAAAAGCAACGTTAATGTGCTAAGGATGAGGAAGTTTGAATTTATAAGAGGTGTGTTCGCATTTGCGTGTTGGGAGAGTGTGAAAACCATTTGTTATAAATCATACTCGATGCACCCAACAGAGATTCAAATCTCTATCTTCCTGTGAAATTGTTTAAAATCAAGTCAAGTTTTGAAACTTTAAATAACAAATAAAACTTCAGAATCCACACCATTGTTCGAACAGCATCATGGCTCTACTTATTTAAAACATGTATATGTGGCTGATGTAGTATTAAAATATAGTTGATGTGTACTGGATGACGTAATCAATAGCAATCAAATTCCTCAAAGAGGCGCTACCTTTCTATTCTCTTTACATTGAGATATAGCTAGGCTCTGCCCTACGCATCTCACCTGGGAAATGTATTTTCGTTAATACCTGAAAATTTAGTGTTCTACCGAGTGATAAAAACAATTCAAAAGAACAGCTTAAGGTGGGGATATAGGGGATGAAAGAAAAGGTGAGTGTTTTTGCAGTTTTTATAGTAACACATTTTTAGTCAAAATAAATCAAATATTTCTCCAGTAGAAATATAGAGTTTAATTTTCTTCACGTGGCGACCTCAACAGTTGTTGAATATCTGTCAAGGGCGACCTGGAATTTAATGACAACTTTTATCTCTTCGTTCAAAAAGTTTATCATATAATGCCACAATATTCGTGACAGATATTCAATAACCGTTGATATCACCATGTAAAGAAAATTGTTTTTACTGAAGCAATATTTTATATATGTTGTCCAAAATAGTCTTTCTATAAAAACTGCGAAAAATACTTATCTTTTCTTGCGTTACTTACATCCCCACCCTAAGAGCATTCATCATAGCACACACAACTCAACTTCACACTCGCATCGGCGTTTGTGTGTGTGTGTGTGTGTGTGTGTGAGAGAGAGAGAGAGAGTGAGAGAGAGTAAAAGGGAAACGAACACACCTACGATTTGCCAGAAATGTGTGCGGTTCATTCGTATTTGAATGATTACTCGACATATTCCGCGGTAACGATGGGGGGACAAAGCGACAAAGTTTATTTCTTTCTTTCTAAGGTATTTTATTTTCAACTTAAATTACTAATGATACATACAGATAACATAAGATCATTTTCTCTCACCAACACCTATGGGTTCTCCAAAGAAACAATTGAACGATAAAAATAATAGTTTTTTCTATCTTATATATCCTCAAAATAGGGCAAAATTCACTTTTACTGGCGGGGTACAAAGTTTCTTGTTAATAACAACAGTATGCCCCTATTATGACAGAATGAAGATTTGTGGACAATGCTTACCTGTAGAGTAGTTCTAAAATGGTAATAAATGGTATTTTCAATGCAGTTTTTATTCAAACATCATTTAATACTTCAACAACTTTCTATATTAGGAACTTCTATTAACTACAATAGGCCCACGGCTTCTTTGGTGCTGACTGACAGCTCACAGCTGACTTCTGAAAGTCAACATTTAGGTATATATCTAAATTTTGACTGTTAGAAGTGACAGCTACTATACACATGTTTTTGCAGATCATATGGTTTGGCGTAGGGATACATAATTTGGTCTGTTAACTCTTCAAAGCTGTCAGTCAGCACCAAAGAAGCCATGGGGCTACTGTATTTATCTCTATTAACGTTTAATCAGAAATGATCCACGTGCAATAGTGTTGGTGTAAATCTACGATTTCTAGTCGACCGTGTCACAGAGAAGATTGGCATGCGATGCACGCTCTGCTTTCCCTGACAACATTCTGGGACACGCCACTGCCACCGTGGCAGCTTCTTGCGAAGGTTCTTTACACCATGCACACCCCTCTTGAATTCCATGTGTCGAGTTCAAGACTTTACCTGTGATGCTTGGCAATTTGACTCTTTGTTTTCACGGGACACTGAATGAAGACATGTTTGTTGTTATGACTATGACGGAAACCCAGACGCCTCGCGCCAAGTCCACTCATCGGAATAAAGGGGGTGAGGGACAATATCTGGATTTTCTTTACGATGTTTCCTAATTGGAGATTTCGAGGCTATCTCACGAGGCGGGTTGCATCTTAGCTTCACACACTTATCATATTCTGAAAATTTAAAAATGACACCTGGACACGGGAATCGAACCCGGGACCTTCGGCTTAGTACGCCAATAATCTTACCACTGAGCTATCCAGGATTCGTCCCGTGCTCATGGTCATTCTTCACTCATAGTTTAAGGCAGAGTCTAAGATGGACGTGCGGAAGTCGTCAGCTTATAAACATGTGATTATCAAATATCACAGCCATCAGACAACGCAGCCATTAGCGACTCGGTAGTTGGCAGTTTAGCAGCCATATATATATATATAAAATTGTAGAGGATCTTGCATATATATTAATGAAACAAATAGCCGAAACTATTGTTAATACATTTTAGTGGGGGTATTCCCTCTTAGATATCATATTCTGAAAATTGAAAAATGACACCTGGACACGGGAATTGAACCCGGGACCTTCGGCTTAGTAACGCCAATGCTCTTACCACTGAACTATCCAGGATTCATTTTTCAATTTTTAGAATATGATATCTAAGAGTGAATATCCCCACTAAAATGTATTAACAATAGTTTCGGCTATTTGTTTCATTGACACACTTAGACACCAATGTACAAAATAGAAAGAAAGGGAGGGGAATTAGCAGTTCACCCTGAGAGGCCTCTTGTATATGTGCTAATAAGATTTCCACTCTTCTTCTGACGAGATTACACACTCACTCTACCATCTGAGCCTTGAAAACATTGACTTGCTTTATAAAATTATATTTTTCTTGTTTCCTGTTCTAGATAGACATATGCTACCACATATATTTTTAATCTACATCCCAGCAGAAAGACTCCTTCAGGAAATTTTCGTGACCAAATTATATAGCCCAAGTTGTAGATGAATTATATAAAAAAAAATGCGTTTACCGAAAAATTACTTCAAGATAAAACAATAATTTTGTGACACTGTAGGATTATTTTTAGAATTATTTAAGAATGTATGGGTTTTGTTCCAACGTTACGTCTTTAAAACTCTCCAAATGAAACCTAAATTCATCAACATATTATCTTGACCTGCCATGAATGACGCCACAGATATCCTTCAGCTTCTAAATTACTGAGGAAGGCTCGAACTCAAAATGTTATCAAGTTTCTCTGAGTGAAAGATAAACTATTATTAAGTTTATTTAAAGACTTTTTGTTCTTAGAGATTTAAAAAAAATGCAACCCATCTTGGTGTAACTCTAGTAATAAATTATACTTCTGGTGTTATGGAAGTTGGGGCTCGTGTTTCTGCTAGTTTAAAAAATAAAAAAATATTTTAGCTATTCTAAGTGCATATTCTGAACCGACTGATTCTATCAGTACAAGTGAATTTCCTCCCAAGATTATTTTATGTGAAAAAGGTGACCTGGTGGTCTAGGGGTAAGGTTTCGGACTTCTTTACTAGGGTCCGGGGTTCAATTCTCGGTCCCGGCACAGATTTATCTGATTACCAAACCCTTCCTTCACCTCTGACAAGACATCTTGTGAATGTGGGGAATGCCAGGTCTCCACTGTGGTTTGGATCCCACGTTAAACTGTAGGTCCTCCATTTCATATCAAAATCACCCTACCATTCATTACACATTAGCGTAAGTGCGTATAACGCGAACGGTAAGTCGTGGTGCTATTAATAATAATATTTTATGAGGCACAATCGACCTGGGAACCCACGGATTTACTTCCCCTCCAAAGGAGGTTGTGCTACAATTTTTTTTATCGTTCAGATACGTCAACCCCGACTGGCTTTGAACCCACGAACATCGGGTCGTGAGGTAAACACTTTACCTCCAAGATCAATGAGTTCGACTCACTATTAGGTGTGTTTTTTTTAAAATAAATTGTTTCCCATTCTTCCTTCGTTAAAAAATGGGATGCCTACATTTCCTCTAAATTCTACCTTTCCCGTCCCTACATTGTAAGAATATTTTTTAAAGTTTTTAGCACCACGTCTTACTATTCGTTCGGTTTGTACGCATATGTACTAATTAATCTAATGTGTTAAGGATGAGAAAGGTTAAATTTAGAAGTGTATAATTTTTTTTATTAGCACCGCGTCTTACTACCCGTCCGGGTTATACGCACATACGCTAATGTGTAACGGTAGGGTGATTGTGAGATGAAATGGAAGACCTACAGTTTAACGTGGAATCAAAACCACGGTGGAGGCCTGGCATTCCCCACATTCACAAGATGTATTTTCAGAGGTGAAGGAAGGGTTTGATAATCAGATAAATCTGTACCGAGACCGAGGATTGAACCCCAGCCGCCAGCATAGAAGTCTGACACCTTACCCCTAGACCACCAGGTCACCAATATAGGTACTGTAGATGAATTGTGCGTCCCTATGAGGATTCCGTGTGAAGTTACATTCCACTAATGTCTTCGAGCATTTGACCGTCAAACTGCTTACTATAAAACACCATCTTGCTCACGGTCAAGGCATGTCCCCTTGCTTGCTTTCCTTCCGCCAGATAAGGGCACGAGAGGTTCAGGATTTTAAGTTGAATATATATATATATATGTGTGTGTTTTGTTTTTTTTTCATCTCCGCATGCGTTAACCGTGATCGTGTTGTGTGTCAAGGTGACCTGGTGGCCTAGGGTAGGGTGTCAGACTTCAGTTCTGGGGGTCCGCAACTTGTGAATGTGGGGGAATGCCAGGCCTCCGCCGTGGTTCGGATCCCACGTTAAATTGTAGTTCCTCCCATTGATCTCACAATCACCCTACCATTACACATTAGCGTAAGTGCGTATAGCCCGAACGGGTAGTAAGACGCGGTGCTATTAATAATGTTGCGTGTCCAATGAAGGCCTGCTTGCGCTAAGCTGCACCGACAACCTTGAGCTCTCCCTTCAGTAGGCTATCCGACATTTCTTTTATTGTTACTAGTAGTACTAGTAATGCGGTCATGAAGCACAGAACGCGACCTGAAGTCCGGACTACACTAGCGTCGTCCCCCCCTCAAGTCCTGAACTGTATTCTCGAGACGCCGGTTCAAGAACCGTTCCCTGACAATTTGAAGAAAAAAAAAGTATTACAGACTAATTTTTTTTAGAGAAAGTGTCCTATCTGACAGCTAAAAAAAAATTAACAGCGTCTTAGTACCCGTTTAGGGATTTTACGCACATGTACTAATAATTAATTATAATGTGTTAGGTACTAGGAAGGTTTAGTTTAGAGTAAGTGTACTCACATTTGTGTGGAAGGAGGGTAGATAAATATTTTAAGTTAAAATATATTCAGTACACCACGGTTTTTACTTAAAACTTTAAAGGCCAAAATTAATTAAATATTTCTTAAGTAGATGAGCTTAATTTAGTGTTCTACACACAGTAATATAAATAGTTCATTAATAATTGTCATAAACGAGGCTCAGATATGATGACCTAAAACTTATCAAATAGTTACCTATAAAAAAAACAAAAATTTTACTTCACGAATTACAAACAAAAAACTTAGAAATATTTAAAAAAAATACTTGTAATGGATGCATACGAGGAAATAAGACACGCACTTTACAATTGGAAACTATGTATATGCAATTAAAAGCCTTTGACAACAAAACTTGAGCACACTGCTAAAGATAATAGGGATTTTCAAATATCTGCTTCAGAAATGCTATACCCTGATTTTGGTAGGAAGAACCATTTAGAATTATTTTTTTTGTCAACATTGGCCAACATTTTACTATATTATTAATACTATTCTATTTCATAGGTATTGATAGTATCTATCAAACGTGATGGTTCTAGATCATATGATTTAATGTATGAATATATTAAAAATGTGTTAGTAGCTTTTGTAGCTGTCAGATAGGGTTTCTTCCTACCATAATCCTTATATACAGTAGCTATCCCCTCCCAACGCAACTCTCTCCAATATAGTTGCAGTGTATAACCAGGAATGTGTATTTTACAACCATACAAGTAAAGAGGATATAAAGTTTATTGATTATATCATCCTCTCACAACTGTGTGTTGAATTTAACCTTTGATTGTTCATGCACTTATAAAATATATATTTTATTTAAAAAATATATACTCTTTCAAGATAAATGCCTTGAATTTACTAAAAAATTGGCAAAAATTACTAAAAAATTGCTAAAAAAATTACCTAAAATCCAAACTTACAAAAAAATTATCAAATAATGGCGTAAAAAACTTTCCAGGTTATCATAAATAGAATTTATGTTCATTGTCTGTGATGTACCGAAAAAAGTGACATTTAAACAAGACATTTAATCGTCTTTTTTTAAAAAGTTTTATGTTCAAATGTCAATATACTTGTGACAAATATTAAAGAAATATTGAGCTTACTTTATGTAGAAAATTAAACTAAACGTATTTACTGAAACAATATTTGATTTTATTCTAAAATAAATCTGTGAAAATATTGACCATAACTTACGTTACCTTCAACTGAAACTTAACGACGTGTCCTACTTGGTAAGTTTGAAGTTATATTTTATTTTATGTTTTTATCTAGTACCGCGTCTTACTACCATTTAGGGTTGTACGTTTAAGTGCTAATTACTCTGGGGAGATAGGAATTGGGAAGGTTGAATAAAAAAGAAGTGAACCTGCATTTGCGTGGAGGGAGAGTGGATTTTTTTTAAAGGAAAAACCAGCCCCAGTTCACCCAAGCGAGATTCGAACCTCTATCTCCCCCATCCTTGGCAGTCTAGCTTAACATAAAACTAGCGCGTTATCTAACTACGTCACCTAGGAGGGTGAAGGTTAATTGCAAGGTGGGCTGTACCCTAGCTTTACTCAGCTAAACACTCTAAGCACTATCACGCTTATGTGAGGATGAACCAAGTAGAAAGTAAAGGTATAAAATCATCAGTTAACTCTGTGAGGCCTCTTATCTATGTGTAGATATTAAGTCCCCTCTTTATCCGACGAGTATACACACTCATTAGAATATTTGCCCCTGGACAACACGGGCTTGCATTTCAAAATTACCTTTTTGTTTGTTTCTTACTCTAAATATACATAAGCTTCCACGGATTTTTTTAATACCCAAAGATTCCTACTGGTCATTTTTGTGATCAAACCAAATCAGAAAAATTGGGTACAAAAAATTTCTTTAAGATAATAAAAATAGTTTTGTTGACAATGTATGACTACTTTAAGAATTATTATTTAAGACCTTATGGTTTCTGTTTCAATGTTATATCTTTAAACCCCACCGAATAAAACGTGAATACATTAGGATAGGAATTTCTAATTTTTTTACTTGACGCTACGTCCTTAAGGCCCTTGACCCTGTCGAGCGCAAGTCTAAAACCTATTTTGTGGGATGGTGGGCGGGAGGGTGAAAGGCGTGGCGTGGATTCACAACCGATCAAAGTATCCTTCCGTGCCAACAAGAACAAATGGATCACGGAAACCGTAGATGGCGCTCCCTACTGTACAGGTCTTGCGGAAGAATCATAAGTTTGGAAATACCAGTTTTCTAGAGAACGAGGGAAATTTTTATGTTAATATTTTCAACATCCCTTCTAAGAGTATGTATCGATGTTTATTAATTGTTACATTTTCTTATTTTTGGTTATGAAGCCAGCAGTTTTTTTTATTGAAAAACGTAAATTTTATCGATATCTGATCATTGTTAAATTATTATTATTATTATTATTATTATTATTATTATTATTATTATTATTATTATTATTATTATTATTATTATTATTATTATTATTATTATTATTATTAGCACCACGTCTTACTACCTGTTCGGTTTGTACACACTTATGCTAATGTGTAGGGGTAGGGTGATTGTGAGATGAAATGGAGGACCTACAGTTTAACCTGGGATCCAAACCACGGTGGAGGCCTGGCATTCCATACACTCACAAGTCCTGATTAATACACGTCTTTTCAGAGGTGAAGGAAGGGTTTGGCATTCAGAATAACTGTGCCGGGACCGAGGAATCATTGTTATAATTATAGAAGAGGTGTGTATATAAAAAGTATAACTTAATAAACATGCTTCTATTCTTGAACAAACCGTTTCCGAAAAGATAATTGCAAAACAATAAAAACTCTTGAAGATAAACATTTTTTCCCCATGTCTCTGCATTTCCACGTCAAATGAAAAGGGTCAACCGCCTTGCGGTAATATGGGGCATGTGCATATAAAGATAATAGCTTGGACTGTGCTCGGACCAAGCTAGGACCATCTAGGATCTAGATTTATCGTTTGGGCTTTCTAAACGTACTACCACTGGGACAGGCAATGGATGAATTGCTGTTCAGAACCTTCCAATTACTCGTACATTGGTAACGTTTCTACCAAAACTAAATGCGCTACACAGTGTCAGTAAAAAAATGGGTAATTTCCTTTAATTAAAAAAAACTGTAGGCCTACTTGGAAACAAAGTTTTTTTTCATTGTGGTTGTTGAATTCGAGGTGGGGATATCACAAAAATGGGAATGCTATTCTCTATATGTTTTCTTTTTTTTAAAGGATAATTCGATATGAAAGTTAATTAATGTCGATACAAGAAAATTAATTCCCATGGGTTCAATTTCCTGCCAACAGGACGATCACGGTAAATTACTTTAAGCCCTTACTTTTTTTGTGACTTATCCACAGTTAAGGGGATACTTTGGAATTCAGCTATATTTTAGGGTACTAGTTCGACTCTCTAATAGTTTATTTTTGTATATTTTTTTAACAAAGCACCACGTCTTATTACCCGTTCAGTATATAGCCTATGTTTTTGTACTGATTACACAAATGTATTAAAGATGAATAAGGTTGAGAATTTAAAGAAAGTTTAGCTATATTTGCGTGCACATAGAGTGAAAAACAATTTTAGGAAAAATCATCCTCAGTACACCAGACTGGAATTTGAACCCCAACCTCCCCGTCATCAGTGGTTCAGTCTATTGCAAGAGGGATAACTTTGACCTAGTGGACGTTGAAACGGGCGGGACGACTTTTGAAGTTGATCGTTGTCATATAAAAAGCGTTAATCATACATAGCAGGCCCAACTCAGCTCCCGGCTCGCGCAAGCTATGGGAGTAAAAGGGAAAAGAAAATACGTACACTGTTCTGGAAATGTTTGCAGTGCATTCATATTTGAAAGATTACTCGAAATTTTCCGTGGTGACGACGGGGTACAAAGTGACAAAGTTTCTTGTTAATAACTACAGTACGTCCCTAGTGTGACAGAATGAAGATCTGTGCCCAATCCTTATCCGTGAAGCCATTCTAAAATGTTCAAAAACGGTCTTTTCAATACAGTTTTATCCAAATATCATTTAATATTTCAACAATGCTCGGCATTAGGAACTACTATCAACTCTTCATCTCCGTTAATGTTTAATCAGAAATGATCAACGTGAAATAGTGTTCATGTAAATTTACGATTTCTAACCGACCGTATCATAGAGTAGATACCCGCCTCGGTGGCGTAGTTGGCTAAAGCGCTTGTCGTGTTAAGCTCGACTGTTGAGGACGGGGAGATCAAGGTTCGAACCTCGGTCGGGTGAACTGGGGGTGGTTTTTCCTAAATCGTTTTACACTCTCCCTCCACGCAAATGCGGGTTCACTTCCTCTAATTCAACCTTCCCAATTCCTAATTCATTAGCGTAAATAGTACTTAAAGCGTATAACCCGAACGGGTAGTAAGACGTGGTGCTAAATATTATTATTATTATTATTATCATAGAGTAGATAGGCATGTGATGCACGCTCTTAATCAAACTAAACGAAAAGAGGTTTTTTATCTTTCCCTATACAAATAGTTATTCAAACGTCAATGACCTTGTTCTAATATGAGAGAGAGAGAGATTAATGTGTACTATAATAATACGTCATAGCATAGTATATGTTATGAGGGAGGATGACCTTGACCTAATTTGAGGGGAAGCTTAAAGTGTCCTATAATAATAGCTCATAGCCTGGGTTAGGTCCTGAAGGTGCAGAATGATTACCTTTCCATAGTTTAAGGTGTTCTTAAGCTGTCCTGTAATTTACACAAGGTAGGTCACGGTGGAGAAGGAGGGTGGGGGGATAGGGGGAAGAACAGATAACCAGTAAAATATATATTTTTTAATTGCGAGAGGGATTGTGACTTTTATTTTTTGGTGTTAAAACGTAATAATGGGAATGAAAATACAGTAAGTAACGAAACATCAGTAATTCAGACTAAATCCTTATTAAAGCGTGGTAAATTCTTTAAGGCAGTGGTATTCAACCCAGGGTACGCGAAGACATATTAGGGGATACCTCAAAATTATATATATATATATATATATATATATATATATACACTAATATTATAGAGAGGATAGATTAGATTTTTTGTTTGTAATGGATAAATTCAAAAACTACTGGACTGATTTTAAAAATTCTTTCACCAATATAAAGCTACATTATCAGCGAGTAACATAAGCTATATTTTATTTTGAAAATTTAATTTATTTCTTATAAAAATGTCGATAGTCACTCATATTTTATGGTAGAGTCTATGATGAGTCTTTAATATGTGTGTTGAAAATAATAATGCGGTGGAAGGGGGAAGAGGGAAGGGTCTATTATATATATACATTATTTAATGATAAACATTGATTAATTAGGGCGAAATTTAGGGTTAGCCTCACTACAGTAGCTCCATGGCTTCTTTGGTGCTGACTGACAGCTAGCTCACAGATGACGGCTGACGGCTTTGAAAAGTTACCAGACCAAATTATGTATCCCTACGCCGAACCATATGATCTTCAAAAACATGTGTTTAGCAGCTGTCACTTCTGACAGTCAAAATTTAGGTATATACCTAAATGTTGACTGTCAGAAGTAAGCTGTGAGCTGTCAGTCAGCACCAAAGAAGCCACGGAGCTACTGTATACTCGAAAGTAAGGACATGCGATTTGAGAAAGCCATATTTATTCTTTCAATCCCGTTCTCTCCTTTATGAGATTTTTTTTTATCTGAGGGGCAAGTTAGCTTTATGGTAGGCAATAATATATTTGTTATTTCCTAGCTTGATTCTCCTATTTTCTCAGTTATAACTCATTATTTAATACATTATCATGGCAATAATTTATTTTAGATGTGGATTATATAATATTTCTGTTGACGAGAATATTGGGATGGGATTCTAATACCAGTCGGGGTCTACTGAGGATGGTGTTTCCTAAATGGTTTCCCGCTCTCCTTCCACGAAAATGCGGGTAGATTACCTCTAAAACGCTTCCTTCCGCATCCTTACACCACCAGAGTAATTACCATATATGCAACTTATAAACTGAACGAGTAGTAAGACGTGGGGATAGACATATTTATAGAACATATATAGCTTTCATTATTTACCTACAACTTTGGGGAACCTTCTTCGGTGGCCACATGGTCTAGGGCGTCACTCTAGTGTTAGACTAAACTGCAGGTAACACGGAGTTCGGTTGGTCGGATGCACTTAGGGTGGTTTTCCCCAAAAACAGTTCTCCACTCTCCCTCCATGCAAATGCGGGTACACCTAATCTATATTAAACCTTCCTCATCCCTAGATCATTAGCATAATATGTTCATATGCGTGCATCCTGAACAGGTAGTAAGACACCGTACAAAAAAATTGGTGTACGAAAATGAAGATAAATTACATCCGGAGCTAACATCCTCGGTGGCGTAGTTGGCTAACGCGCTAGTATCGTGTTGAGCTCGGCTGCTGAGTATGGGGAGATTGAGGTTCGAATCTCGGTTGGGTGAACGGGGGGTGATTTTTCACTCTTCCTCCACTCAAATGCTGGTTCATTTCCTCTAATTCAACCTTCCCTATTCCTAATCCATTAGCGTAATTAGTACTTAAAGCGTATAACCCAAAAGTTTAGTAAGACGCGGTGTTAAATATTAATAATAATAATATATCTGGAGTTACGTGAACAATAAAAGGTCGAATACCACTGCTGTCATTGTTTTGTCTTAAATGCCGCCTCGGTGGCGTAGTTGGCTAACACGCTTGTCGTGTTGAGCTCTACTGCTGAGGACGGGGAGATCAAGGTTCGAATCTCGGTTGGGTGAACTGGGGGGGGGTTCCTAAATGGTTTTCCACTCTCCCTCCACGCAAATGCGGGTTCACTTCCTCTAATTCAACCTTCCCGATTTCTATTACATTATAGTAATTAGTACTTAAAGCGTATAACCTGAATGGGTAGTAAGACGCGGTGCTAAATAATATTAATATATAAAAATGTGTTAAATGAGTCCTTGATGGCCAGCAGCAAGTCATGTGACCTAGTGTAGTCTGGCCCCATGGAGAGTGTACTGTACTAGCTGAAAGCTGTCGTTCACGCCTAGCCGTGCGATTAAATCATAAACCAGGCGCTAAATAGACCACGTCATGTCATACCGTACACGTTGGATGGTAGGACGAGCAAAAGGCCGCGCGCGATCAACCAGCTTTTTAAAAACACACACAAACATGGTGTAAGCCATTTTAAGTTGGGGATTTAAGGTGACGTGAAAAAGGTTAGTGTTTTTTTTTGTTTTTTTGGGGTTTTTTTCAGTATTTATATCAAAATAAATGAAATATTGCTTCAGTATAAACATAGAGCTTAATTTTCATCATACGGTAATATCAACTGTTGTGGATTATCTGTCAAGGGTGTCCTGGAATGATATGACATTTTTTTTTTTAATTTAAAAAGTTTGTCATCTAATGACGACGCTATGCTCTTGACAAAAATTTAACAACATCTGTTGATATCAACATGTGAAGGAAATTTAAATCTATGTTTCTGCTGGAACAATATTTTATTTATCTTGGCAAAAAAAAAAAATTGCTATAAAAAAATACAAAAACACTGATCCTTTTCGCATTCCTTACTTCCCCGTGGCGTCGTGAAGTGTTGTCAGGGTAAGCAGCATTAGTATAAACTCATGATGTAATCAACAAAATATTAATAAAAAAACATATTTTTATGTTGGTCTTATTTTCTTCAATCTTTTTCTTCTTAATCAACCTATTACCTAGACAAGAATCAGTCGGGCATCTTTATTTATTTTTTACCGCGTTTACATCTTGTGGAACAGAGTACAGTCTAATTTTCATAAGAAGGACCTTTTAGAATGTACAAACATAACTTTGGCAGCCAGAAGTGATAACACGCCTTACATGTTCAGGAGAACACTTATTGGTCAGGTACCATGAGGAATTCAAAGCAGAACATATGCATGATTGGTCAAATAGGACCCAAATTGGGTGAGAACATATCACAGGTACAGTTTTAACAAGGTCTGCTTCCCTTGCAACATTCAACAATACGCCACTGTTAATTTCCCACCTAATAACTCACTTGCAGCGATATGAATAGAATCGGCAGAGGAGTGGGGTTGAAAGGGGTTTCAATCTTTTTTTTATATATCACTGCGTATTACTACCAGTTAAGGTTGTATACGCATGTTATGATAATTACTCTAATAGGGTAGGAATAAAGAAGGCAGCATTTTTAGAGATAATCTACCCACATTTGCGTAGGGGAGTGGAATACCATTTAAGGAAAAATCACCCTTAATAGATCTTACCCGGATTCAAATCCCGATCACCCCGTCAACAGCAGGCTAATCTAACACTAGAGTTACATCTTAGACTGTTTGGCCACTGAAACTGGAAGGGATCTTTAATCGTTAAAGCATGTGGGCGATTTTTTATTAACTTTTTTAAAAGAGGTGTCACAATTTTTTTATGTTTTTTTAGCACCACATAACGTTCAGGTTATACGCTTATGTACTGACTACGCTAATGGTTTTTAGGGTTAAGGAAGGTTATATTTATATTCAGTGTACCCAAATTTGCGTAAAGAGAGAGATAGCGGAAAATCACTTGGAGGAAAAAACAACCTCAGTACACCTGACTGAAATCCGAACCTCGATCTCCCCATCATCGGCATTTTAGTCTACCACGACAGTTATCGGTGACCTGGTGGTCTAGGGGTAAAGTGTAAAACTTCTGTTCTGGGGGTCCCAGGTTCAATCCTCGGTCCCGGCACAGATTTATCTGATTGCCAAACCCTTCCTTCACCTCTGACAAGACTTGTGTTTATCACAACTTGTGAATGTGGAGAATACCAGGCCTCCACCGTAGTTCGGATCCCACGTTGAACTTTAGGTCCTCCATTTCATCTCACAATCACCCTACCCATTACACATTAGCGTGAGTACGTATAACCCAAATGGGTATTAAGATACGCTAATAATAATAATAATAATAATAATAATAATAATAATATAATAATAATAATATAATAATAATAATAATAGTAACTGAATTATAGTTCTCCGTTACAACAGGAGGAACCTATTAAATCATAAAACACTAAAGCACATGAATAAATAAGTATAATATTGTAAAATATATACTTTTTTTAAATATATTGGTTCTAAAACATCATTTTGTATGCCATGAATCATATACTTGCCAAACCTAACAAAACCTAACCTTTCATTAGAGTTTTAGTATTTGTTAAAAACGTTGTCTCGATATAATAGTTTTTGAAAGAATGTCAAACTCGATTCTTCGACACCTCGATACTCTAGATTCTTACTGGTATCGAAATAATCAAGAATCAATTTCATTACTAGGCCTAAAATTCTCGGTACTTTTATTTTTAGTTCTAAATTAAAGTATTGGGAAATAAGAAAATTGCAAAATTCAGAATTAGTAGTATTTGATTCCCTCATATTAGTTTATTTGCTATGTATTTTGGTTCAGTTAACAACCCTATTTTATGACTTGTGTTTTAGATAATTGTTTACAATAGCTTTTTTTAATTATTCATAAATGTATGACTCAATGAGGCTTTATTATTTCTAGGTAAAAATACATGCTTATTATTGCAATTCCTAATTATTATACTAATTATGTAAAGTATGTTTAAATAGTTAGTAAAATGGATACATTTCTTTGTTAAAATTAAAAGTGAATGGTTTTTAATTACAATTTACATTTTTTTTTTTATAATATGAAGTTGAATAAATAGTCTCTCTTGTTATGTGAGGTTGGATTCTTGTAAAATAATGAAATATAAAATGGTCTAAAATCGGAATCTAGAAAAACGGGTATTGTCACATTCCTAGAAGTAATTATCAACAATGTGAAATGTAAGTGAGGTGTTTTATTCGGCTCAAAGGTTCGTTAATTTTACTATATAATTCAATAAATTTAAAAATAATAATAATATTATATTATCAAGTAGGTACCTATAGGTGTTAATTATAATTAATACAGTTGTGTAGAAGTGTTTTTTAGTCATTATAAGCCCTTTTACTAAAGAAGGTGTAAGAGTAAAGTACCTAACATTCATTTATGGTAAGTTATTGATCACTGATTTTTGAAAAGTTATTAATTCCAAAAAATGACTCTTAACGATTGGATTCAAAATGGGTATCTTGAAAGTCTTTTAGATAGTGGATAAGAAAGTGTACTTGTTTTACTAAAAATAAGAGTAGATTAGAAGGGATTTTTTTAAATCTAAAATATCTTTAAACTGACTTAAACCATTTTCTTTATAGTTCATATTTAAAGAATTTCAAATTTTTAACAAAATGAGGTTGTGTTTGTTAAGGAAACCTATTTAATGGTATCTACTGATAACCAACTCTAAAAAATGCTGTTCCAAGCTACAATAGACTATATGAGTAAGTATGCCTGATTGTGTCCAATTACTATAATACTTTGTTAGCTAGTGAAAAAACACAAGCCCTATCTAGTTATAATCTAGCAACAAAGTATTGGATACATTATAAAATAGTAATATGCTATGTCTCAATTATAAATTATCATTATTAGTATTGTTGTTATTAACATTATTATTATTTCATGTGACCTGGAGAGGTTAACCCAACGATAATTATTAATAGAAAATTGCTATATATTTATCCGTGTAGTTAATTAACTGGCATTATAATTGAAATCCTGGCTAATTTTTTTTCCTCCAAATTCTCCATTATTTTTGTTATTGTATGGACCTAAAAATATTATTTTATGCATGACTATAATTGCATTTTAATTTGATTTAATCTGTTCTGTTAATTGGACAGTAGGCCTATGGCAATACAAACCAGTAATCAAGAAGTTAATTTTTTTTAGCAATTTTATTTCATGATTGTCATATAGGATAAAACTAGAATTATTTTTATGTGTGTATCAATGTAGTGTATTAAGAAATAGCAAAAGATGCAAACACTTCCTCTCATGCATTTTTTGATGATGCTAATAAAATTTATAACAATATAATTGTTCGCAAGCTAGCACTATAAAAGTGTTAAAGGTAATCTCATAGACCCAACAGGTAGAATTGTGAAGTTCTAGCTCATTCTTTCTTTCAGCAGTGAAAGAAAATAAAAATAGGTTGATTTCTGAAAACAATTCATGTGAAATCATAAAGAAAATTAGTATTGGTCAGTAGACAATCATAAATTGAATACAGCTCGTTCAATAGATAATCATAAGGGGAGTAAACATAATTTTGTTAATAATAATAATAATAATAATAATAATAGCCCTCTTTGGTGGGTGCATTTTCTAAGGTGTTAATATCATAATATACTAGATTGTAAATTATGGGTAGATTATGGTTCGTTCTCGCTTGGATGTAGTGAGGGTGATTTTCCTAAATCCTTTCCCACACTCTCTCTCCACGAAAATACGGGTACCCTTCCTCTAAATTCAACCTTCCACATCCCTAGCCCATTAGATTAATTAGTACATATTTGTATATCCCGAACGGGAAGTAAGACACGGTGGGGGAAAAAATCAACACCCAGTGAAAAAGACACTAATAAAATAGTGAAATGTTATCAATGTTGGTTGCATAGAAAAAAGTTTGTATTTATTCGAAGGTTATTATTACCAAAATCCTACTATAATTATTGTTGTATAATTATATATAGGAATGTTCATGACAAGCCTCTATACGAAGTCAGCAGTGATATCATGGCATTGTTCATGACTGATCAGCGAAGTTGTCAGAGTGACTCCTTGTTATTGTTAGATTTATAAATGGGCTGCCTTAATTTGATTTTTTTTTTCCAGCTCGTTGAGTGTTCAGCATCGCAAACTCATCCTCTTCATGCTTGCGTGGCGCTTGTCGGAGGAGACGCCATCATAGGGCCAGACAGACAGCCTCGTCACAATTTGTTCAGACTCTCAAACTGGTGATCACGCGGTCTAAGGCGCCCAATTCACAACAACAGGAGTGTAAGGCTACCTCGCCACAAACTGTTCAGGCGTTAGAACTGGTGGTTACACGGTCTAAGGCACCCAGTTCACAACAACAGGATTGCAAGGCTACCTCGCCACAAACTGTTCATACGTTAGAACTGGTGGTTACACGGTCTAAGGCGTACAGTACACAACAGCAGGGTTGCAAAATTACCTCGCCACAAACTGTTCAGACTCTCAAACTGGTGATCACGCAGTCTAAGGTGCCCAGTTCACAACAACAGGAGTGTAAGGCTACCTCGCCACAAACTGTTCAGACGTTATAACTGGTGGATACACGGTCTAAGAGTTGCAAAATTACCTCGCCACAAACTGTTCAGACTCTCAAACTGGTGATCACGCAGTCTAAGGCGCCCAGTTCACAACAACAAGATTGCAAGGCTACCTCGCCACAAATTGTTCAGATGTTAGAACTGGTGGATACACGGTCTAAGGCGTACAGCACAAAACAAAAGGGTTGCAAAATTACCTCGCCACAAACTATTCAGATGTTCAAACTGGTGTTCACATGGTCTAAAGCATCAAGTTCACAAAAGACTGAGTAACCGCTGATCTAGAGGTTGAGATTGTTATCTATTTTTTTTATGTTCACTGGGGAAATGAAGCTGCTTTCACACTTGATTTTATCTCTGTGGTTTCCCTACCCCACTCTTAACGGAAATGTGGGCTCACGCCCTCTAGTATACCCTACTCATTTTTACTCCCGTATCATGATTCTTTAGTAACCACGATATTATCCGCATTGGTGGGCATGCTGACAAGGGTATACGTCTCGTTTAGTCTTGTTCGCAGGTTGACTGTGAATATTAGGTAGGGCCTTCCTTAATGCCGGCCCGGGTGTAGTGAAGGTGTCTTCTTACTTTTTCTTGACCCCTCGGAGAAAGAAATATTGTGATCGTCAAATAAGTCCAACTTGAGATTATGATAAATGTCGTGGTATCATGACCCCCTTAAGATGAACATATTGTTTTCGTGATGCCATCTGTCTGTCTGTCTGTACTTTAGGCTGGAACCGAAACAATTTTATCGATAGGGATAAAATTTGGTATAATGGGATTATCGTAGTTTTCCCCCGAGGTTTTTTTTTTTGGAGTTAGATAGCTAGCCTTAAAATTAAGGGTAAGTTCCTGAAAGACAAAAAGAGAAAAAAATCTATATTCTCAAAATTCATTCTAGCTATTTAGATTAAATTTTGTACACAGGCACTGATTACCATTAAAAACCAAACTATCAACCGTCATTTGTACCAGAAAATAATTTTTAAAGTACTTAACATAAGCAGAAGTTTCCAATTTTGATCCTATCCCTCCAACTATTTGATATAAGAAATAATGTATGGTTGTAAAGTGGTAGTACTATATAATATACATTTTTTAAATTTTAAATACATTTTTATAAAACCAATAGTTTCTGAGCTATAAGAAATTATTTTTTAAATTCAGGTCTTAGAAATGTGAAATTGGTTTTTATACTCTTTGGTGACCAGAGATGTTCCGATTTTCTCAATGTTTCTGTAACAGTGAATATTATTTCCACAGTGCTGTTTGGTTGAGGATTTCTGCAACAAAGTATATATTTTTTTCCCAGTAAATGTCTCTATTTTAAAATAAAGAAAAAAGTCTGTTCGGTGTACCGTACCATTTATTTTTGATCCTACCTTACACACATATTGTGGTACTTTTTCTCTAATTTCTACCCTACACATTAATACTTTACCATTGTAATTACATGTGGATGGATGGGTAGTAAGACACAGTACAATAGGACAACAACAGAGTAATAAAAATGTCAAATAAAATAAAAATCCATTCGAGCTATTCACGGAACTATTCTTAAAAAAGGCTAAAGGATGAGGAAGGTTGATTCCTATAACATTATTCGGTCTACCTATCCAATCTATCCGCATTCAATTACACTTATAAGGGACGAAAAAGATAGGATTGATAGTAAATACATCCGTATTTTCATGGAGATGAAAATCATCCTCGATGAACTTGTTTGTAGTTCGAATCCCGACCTTCCCGTACCCAAATTAAATGAGCTGGACGGTTATTCCTTCCGTCAACCTACACCATGCAGTTGTTATGATGCTAGTATAGAACAGTTCTAAACACGTTTTAGAGTAGTAAGTGTTATAATACACTATAATATTTAATTTCACAGTTAAATTGTTGTTAAATAAACCATTTCGTAATTAGCTTTTATGATGGGGGTGATATTGTGAGCTGAAGCCAGTATTTTTGAAGTTTTATATATATATATATAAAATCCGGCAAACACATCAAATATTGCTCCAGTAGAAACATAGTTAAATTTACTTCAAGTGGTGACACAATCAGTTATTGAATATCTGTCAAGGATGTCCTAGAATTTGATTATAATTTGTCTTCTTCGTTCAAGAAGGTTTTCTCAGATAATATGCTCATGAGAAATATTCTAAGAACTGTAGAGATTATTACCCGCCTCGATGGCGTAATAAGATAACGCGCTGGCTTAGTGTTGAGCTGTACTACCGAGGACGGGGGATTGAAGTTCAAATCTCGCTCGGGTGAACTGTAGGGGAGATTTCTTAAATGGCTTTTCACGCAAATGCAGGTTCACTTCCTCTATATTCAATCTTCCCAATTCCTAACCCATCAGCGTAATTAGAACTTAAGCGTGTAACACGAACGGGTAGTAAGAAGTGGTGCTAAGTATTGTAGATATTATTATGTGTAGAAAAATTCAACTCTCTAATGTAGAAATATTTGGTTTATTTTACCGAAATAAATTATTGGCTATGAAAGCACTTAGCTTTTCTCGCTATGACTTATGCCACATTGTGTATAATATTTTAAATATCAAACCTAATTTGCCTGTGGAATTATTGAGTTTTTAATCAAAATAATAAAAAATAATCTTTTATTTTGACTTATTAATGTAATTGGTCGGAGAAAAGAAAGATAAATAGAAATAAACCTACTTTTATTTGCCTAAAGTTAAAAGCTAAAAGCCCGACACTAACCTAAATGCAAAAAACTGACCTTAGCGCATTAGATATGAATTGAACCCTTTTCTTCCTGATCTAAATTAGCTAGAGTGGCCGGACTCTTACGGTCACAGCTTCAGTAAATAGTACAAATAAAATTAATAGTGAAACTAAAAAAAAAACTCTTGGTGTGATTACTTCAGAAATGGGAGGAAAGGAGATGGGCATTACCTTTTGATAACGAGCATATTGGACTCATACAAGCAATTAAGTAAATTGGTTTTTCCAAGGTGGGGCTGGCCCTGCAACCTTGTGTTGATCGACACTTATTATTTATTTTAGCTTAGAATTAGAGTGTTTTGATAGACGCGTATTATTTGTTTTATCTTAGAATGAGATTGTGTGTTAATAGACGCTTATTATTTGTTTTGGCTTAGAATTAGAGAGTGTGTTGATAGACGCTTATTATTTATTTTGGCTTAGAGTGAGATTGTGTGATAATAGACGCTTATTATTTGTTTTGAATTAGAATGAGAGTGTGTGTTAATAGACGCTTCTTAATCGTTTTGGCTTAGAGTGAGAGTGTTGAGTTAGGGATCATTCCACGGTCTTTATTTGCTGCAGGTGGAACACTTTAATTGGCACATTATAAAGCTAAGATTCTAAGCCAGATAGAAGCTCTGTGCAAAACATATGAAGTTAAAGAGGCACATCTTTCTGTGTTGTCTAATTGTAGCAGTGAAAAAGTTGTAATATATATGATGGAATGGCTCTGGTTAATTCAACAATAAAAACTCATAAAATTAAAACATGTAAAGACTTTGCAGAAGTTTTCTTGTAGATAATTATCAATATTGTCAAATCTTATGATTAAATTAGGCTGGTATTTGACAGATATGTGCAGGACAGTCGGAAACAAGAAATGAGAACTAGGAGAATAAAGGAAATTCTACATACTATCACATCACATATGACAATGTAATTTACAATGTTTCTTTAAAAGATTTTCTAGCTGATATCAGAACAAAATCTGAAATAATTGAATACCTCGATTTAAAGCTGCTACATCACAGCACTAATACTGGGAATCGCCTTAAATGTTATATGTTATATTTGGAACGCATACAGAAGAAAATGCAAGAATACCCAACTATTTGATTACACATTAATATGAATAAACCGATACGCTGCTCATATTACATGCTCTTTCGCTACAAAAAAGATCTGATGTCGTAATACAGTCTCCAGATACCAATGTTTTCCTGCTTTTAATATAGTGGTATCCTCAACTTCCCAGTCAAATAGTATTTCTCACCATACAAGGGGTCAAACAAAGATCTATTGCTACAGTAGCCCCATGACTTCTTTGGTGCTGACTGACAGCTCATAGCTGAAAGCTGACGACTTTGAAAAGCTACCAGACCAAATTATGTATCCCTACGCCGGACCATATGATTTGCAAAAACATATGTTTAGCAGCTGTCACTTCTGACAGTCAAAATTTAGGTATATATATAAATGTTGACTGTCAGAAGTCAGCTGTGAGCTGTCAGTCAACACNTGTGTATCATAAACTTGGTCATGCAAAGTCAGAATCTCTACTAGGATTCCTTCCATATATGTCTGGAAAGGTTGCTGGAACAATCAAATAGTTCTCCTTTAAAGTTTTTATGGGATTTGATGATGAAATGTTACAAGCTTTCACATGCCTTGGCAAACTCGATATGCCGAATGAAGACACAGTGAGAGGACTAGATAAGTTTGTGTGTCATCTTTATAAATCAAAGACTCAACTAAATGTAAATAATCATCGCTGATACTTGTACTCAAATAGCCAATGTGAGGGCGAAAAACTGCCACCAACCATGGGTGCTTTATTACCTCATATTCACAGGGCACATTATATTACTAAGATCTGGATTACAGCTTGTCGCCAAAGTCCCCTAGACTCTGTAAACTTAGGATGGTAGAGAATTGACGACAATGTACTTTTTCCAGTGAGAAGCTCGAACCCCCCAGCGCCAGAAGCAATCCCCAGTCTTCTCAAGTGTTCTTATAAAACGGGCTGTCACTCAGCCAAATGTTATTGTCGGAAAAGTAGCATATCCTGTATAAAACTGTGTTTCTTGTGTAGGGGGTGAATACACCAATCCCTTCAACAATCATTTAAGTTAGGATAGCGATAAGGGCAAAAGGGTTTCCAAGACATTTTTTAAATTAGTTATTTGATTGCTAACAAATTGTTTAATTATTTTCACTAATATTCTGTTTTATATATATTTATTTTCTTTAATAAGCATTAACATAAATTTGTTCTGAAATCTTGTGCTGACGCTATTATAAACTTAATTAATAATGATTTTGTAATAAACTTTTGAGCTTAATTATATTCATCGAAGACATTTTGTATTATGAACTGGATGCCATATTAGATTATTGTGAAAATGCCAACCGTATTTTTGTGTTACCTTAAGGTAAGTAAATTCATAATCAGGTAAAAGCTTACTTTTAACAAACAATATGCACGAAAAAACATATCGTACCACACTAAGAGGGTTACTTTGCTATCAGAATGTATCCCTTTTGGGTTTTTTTTCTTTTAAGCTATCCTACTAACCCCTACCCCTTGGATAAAGCTGTTAGTAGCCTTGTTAATACAAGCAATAAATAAAGTTTTTAATTAGTATTATTTAGGACTTCTTGAAAGTCAAAGATTCTCTAATCACTCAGCCCAAAGAGGATGAACATGTACATTTTTCCGATTGGCGGAATATTTTCCTCGTGTATAAAATCTCCCCCCACCCATCTCTCTTCCCCTCCCTAACCCACTCAATCTGTTGTTTTGTATGGCAGCAGAGTGAAGCAATATAACCCCCCTGCCTCCTCCCTTACCCGTAGACTTGCGTGAAACCAAATAAATCGATACCGCTGAATATTGCAGGGAGGTGTTCGAACCTCACTTCCCCCACTTCCCCTCTTTTGCTCCAATAACCCCAAGTATGTCATAAATCGGGGGGGAAAAAAGGTGGAGGGAGAAAGACAAGCTTCTGACAGACGTATTCAACTTCAGGGTGATTTATATATATATATATATATATATATATAGAGAGAGAGAGAGAGAGACATATATCGTTACCTTGACATATAGAGAATTCTTTAAGTTAATAACTTTTTAGAAAATAAAAATATTTTATTATGTGGGTCCAGATTGATCGAATATTACTTATGATTAGTGATATTTTATAGTATCTGGTACTGTCTTTCAAAAGTGGCAGCTAGCTATAGATCACTTTACGTGAAATGAAATATAGTAACTTTTGTAACTGTCAGATAAGGATTTATCAGAACAGCGGTACTCAACCTTTTTTTCACTTGTGTACCCTTTTGAAGCCCATTTCCATAAATTGTCCCTTTAATTTTTAGCAAAATGTTTAATAACTACAGTAGACCTAGTAGTTATTTCTTATTTATTTGCTAGAACTAAAAATAAATGGTCTAGTAATGAGATTAAAAAATAGTGTAGTAATAAGGTGAAATATATATATATATTTTTACATTCAAAAAGAGCAAAAGTTACAATAAAAACTAACACATTTAATTTATTTACTTATTAATAACTATTAAACTATTTTATGTTTGAAATTTAAATTATTTTCTAAAGGACAAATATAGAACAAAACCCAAACCACCTCTCGACATACCGTTGAATAACTTTCATAACTTTTGACTGAGCTTTCGTCTTACACTGCCGGCCAATGTGGCTCTTTCCGCCATTATTCGAATATTTTCACGTAGCTCCAAACTTCCTGTCGCGTACCCCACGTTGGGAACCGCTGTATCAGAACATTGAAGTTCTGAGATCAAAGTAAATGGTTTTCTTTTATCTTATGTATATTAATAAAATGAACCGTTTGTCTGTCTGTCTGTAGCGGCATTAGATGATAAACTTTTTAAATGAAGAGAAAAAAAAGTTGTCATTAAATCCCAGGAAACTCTTGACAAATAGTTAACAAAAGGTTTTGATATAAAAATTGCAAAAATACTGCCCTTAGCTCGTTTTTACTGGACTCCCATTTTAAAAAAAAACTTTTTTTTAGGAGCTCAGGTGGAGAGATTAAGAGCGGGAGATTCAAAAAAAGAATAAAGGAAGGAAATATTCTCATTTAAAACTAAGAGGAGTGGAAAGATATTCATATATATTTTTATATAGAAAAACGTGACCGATGACCAACGTATTTTTTTAAATGTATTATGATTGCGTTTATTTTTTATCAATTTTTTTTTTCTTCTTTGCGAAGACTATGAGGAGGAAAGGGTGAAGCGAGGAGAGGAGGGGTTAAGAGGTAAACCTATGAGGGAACGGAACGCCCCAGCCAATTTTTGTGCCTTCGGTATGTGATGTTGTTTTCACCCCCTCCTCCCACCTCTGTTAGCTCTCTCCCTCCCACACACACACACACACACACACACACACACACACACACACACACACACACACACAGGTTGCTCGGTTGATGAAACAGTTTGTTACCTTTGCTCGGATACGCGTGCAATAGAGGTCGCTGACACTCCGACGGGGAATATATCTATCCTGGAGCTTACAAGTAGAGTCTTATCTTTATTCTTTTATACTTGAGACTGGACCTGTAACGTCGTGAAAACTGTTGTTAATTTCTGAGAACACTCGAAACCTCCTCGTAGTGGATTATATAATTAATTCTTCCTTAACGGACACCTCTAAACCGTGGAGTCTTCTTTTATAACGGACAGTTTAAATTTCTCCGGCAAAATAGCATTGGCTATTGCAGTGAAACAACCTCCTAATAGCGGACTTTCTCAATAATGGAAACAGACCTTTTTAAATACACATAGTTATTCATAATAATCTCTAAATTGCGGACAAAAAATGAGAAACGCCAGTACATATAAATTATGTTACTGTAGGAATGTCGGGAATGCCTCTTTCTCGCATGAAGTGTGAGCAGTCCTACCTTCCCCCTCAGGTGAAAGTTTCCAAAATAACCTGCGTAGAATAAATGATACTTCAAAGTCATACCTCCCACCCCTTCCAAGCCATCGGCGGGGGTTTTTCCAGCCGTTTGGTTTGTGTTTATGCGCACATAAATTATTACAGAAGGTATATTGTTCATATTTCACTTCATTGGCGTATTGTTATGCAATTTTTACGGTAAGCCAAGTACAATATTTATGTATTAGTTATTATAATGATCCTGCACACAATATACTGCAGAGTACAGTAATTTTTAGATTGTTCTAAAAAAATATTCACAATATATTGGTTCACATAATATTAAGCTGTGTTCAAGAAGTATAATTTAAATAAATAAATTTTTCCAAATAACGAACAACCCTAAGTAACGGACATTTTTTTATCCTAGAAGGTATTAAGAGATTTCACTGTATTGAGCAAGGCCGTAGTCAGAGGGGACCTATGGGGGTTCAAACCCCCCTGAAATTTTATGAACAAGATATATATGGCTGTATTTATGATTCAAATAATATCAAAATTAAGGTATAAGTACAAATTAGGGGGCTGTGTTACCATAAAAAGCACTTCAGAGAACTTTTAGAGGTGTTTAATATTTAGAATTTTTCCTAGCCCTCCAGCAGTTAGGGTTTTTTGTTGGCATAAAAAAAATTAATATAGCCTCTAGAACTATTTATTATTTCGAATCTTTTGTCTACCCTTCCGCAATTGGGGGATGTGCACACCAAACACCCCCTGAAATGATTGACTGGCTACGGCTTTGGTATCGAGTATTCGTTTTAATTCGTCTTTTGGTCAACTAAAGCCTTCCTTGCTGTTTAGAGCTTAAAGAGCGGTAGATTTAAAAAGCTGCACGTTTTTCTAAAAAAAATGCTGCCTTGTAAACAGATGAGTAAGTGAGGTTATGATAAAAAGGGAGGGAATATTTAAAGTTGATAAGGAAGCGTGGGACCTTTAAATGCTAAGATCAGGAGGTTATGTAGTAAAAGGAGGAAATATTTATAGTATATGTGTGAGTGCGTAAAAGTTTGAATGTTAAGATTTGAAGGTTAATGCGGAAAAGAATGCAGGTCCTGAACGTGTGTTCGCTTGGAGGCTACGTGTATGTGGGAATATTGTTTCACCCTATGAAAGTGTGTAAGCCCCGTTGATACTGACACACTATCCTCCTATCGCTTGTCACCATCCGCCCTCTTTATTCCGTATAATCACACTAATAGCGTATGTTTGAGGAAAGTTATCTAGTATTTGTATAAAGGGCTATCATTTTCACGCTAAAGAAGAGTGGGACATTTCATAGGGATAAATACCTCAAACCCACCTACTTGGGTTTCGAACTCTGATATCCCCACCATTGGTGATTTAGACGAGACGAAACATACACCTTTTCCTCTGAGCCTACTGCTGTAAGCGACACACTATCGACTAAACAAAACGGATTAGAACTAATTGTCGGGAATGCCAGGCCTCCACCGTGGTTCGGATCCCACGTTAAACTGTAGGTCCTCCATTTCATCTCACAATCACCCTACCATAACACATTAGCGTAAATGCGTATAATCCGAACAGGTAGTAAGACGCGGTGCTAATAATAATAATAATAAATTACATCATATTGTTCATTTAGCACCAACAACAAAATATATATAACGTTAATAAGTTATCAATGTTTTATATATATATATATATATATATAT
>CABFOV010001548.1:62510-75000 GCA_902141375.1 Timema poppense
AAATAAAAAAAAACACGCTTATACAGTCGCTCTATTAGTAGTACAGTGAGTTTTAAGAGTAGTCCGTGTCAGATGAATTCTTGTTCAAAGAGTCTCTTTTTTCACAACCCTCGTTGCTTGGATAGGAGAAATATGGTGTATATTAAAGGCTTATTTACGACTTACGTAGCTACTGAACGTGCAGGAGAAAGTATTGTAATAGCGTAAAAATGTTTTACCTCAATATACTGATGAAACGTTTTATGTGCCCCCCGCCCTCTTCCTCATCCCCTAACCATCAAACTAAAAATAAACTGTTCAGTGCCTTTCCTCACATAGAGCATGTTCATATTTATATTTACGTGCTATTAGTATAATAGTTAAAAACTAATTTAAAGTATGAGTACAATTGTAATAAAATATTGATCACATTGATCTCACCCCATAGCTCTTTATATAATTGTACAGTTAGAGTAGCCCCATGGCTTCTTTGGTGCTGACTGCTGACGGTTTTAAAAAGTTACCAGACCAAATTATGTATCCCTACGCCGAATCAAATGATCTGCAAAAACATGTGTTTAGCAGCTGTCACTTCTGAAAGTCAAGATTTAGGTATATACCTAAATGTTGACTGTCAGCTGCCAGTCAGCACCAAAGAAGCTGTGGGGGGTGGGGGTGGGGGGGGCTACTGTATAAATACAGTAAATTCCCTCTATACAGAACCATGTTAGTCCAAATTTCAGAATATTCCAACGCAAACTTTTCTGAAAACGAGGAAAAAAATGTTAGTAGAATGAAATATATTTTATTGGTTGACAAACTCAAAGCTAAACGAGAACTGTACGAAACCACTGTACCTGGTAATAATGCTTAATATTCACATGTTGTAGTCAACACAATGTGTACATATTACGTGTTATACATCAGTTAAATAAATGAAAATTTGATTAAATTCATTCTATTGTAATTAAAAATTCGTGGAAATACTATATTCCTGTATTCTAATGTTTAGTCAGAATTTTTTAATAGTTTATATAACAAACCGTTTTTTTAACCAAAATAAATAAAATATTGCTCCAGTAGAAACATAAAGTTTAATTTATTTATTTTCATGTAAGGAATGGTGATATCAACAGTTGTTGAATATCTTACATGAGCATAGTAGCACTAGAGGAGAAACTTTTTAAATGAAGAGAAAAAATTGTCGTTAAGTCCCAAGACACCCTTGACAGATAGATATTCATTGATATCAACATGTGAAGAAAATTAAACGCTATATTACTACTGGAGAATATTATGAGTCATTTTGACAACAACAAAAATGTTTTGCTATAAAAATCGCAAAAAAGCTGACTTTTTCTCGCGTATTTTGTACACCCACCTTAAAATCGAACAAGAGAGAACTGAAGAATAGGACCTCAGGTCAAAAAGGATGAAAAAGGGAGGATTTCCTTTACCTTCTTTACTCTGAGAGTTCTAGAAGTTATTTTTAGCCTAGATTTTCCCATCTTCCAAATTCTCTCATCTAAATAGTTGGGAAATTTCCGGCTCCACAGGTACAGTACTTACCGTTGTTCGACACTCACCTTCCCCTATTCACCCCTCCATCCCACCCTTCAGGCAGGCAACATGGTTTATAAATGGAATTGTATAAACAATATTCATCTTTGGTGGTTTCCCACTGTACGGTAATATAACAACTATTTTCAATTAAACCTCTTCGCAGTGACTTTTGAGTGACAAGGTTAAACGACCCGCTTATGTGTACTCAAGGTCTAACGTGCTACTCTCGCAGTAGACTAGACTGTTTATTCCGGGAAGAACGAGGTTCAAATCTTGGTAGGATGTACTAAGGGTGTTTTTACCCTAAATGTGATTTTTCCACTCTCCTTCAACGCAAATTCAGGTACACTTTCTATTAACATAACCTTCCTCATCCCTAAAATCATTATTGTAATTAGTACATAAGTGTATTACCTGAACTGCTAAGACGTGGTGCTATACATATATAAAATAAATGGTATGTAACTCCGCATGAACTTTCTTGCTCGATTGTTTAGAAATGGAGATATTTACTCAAAATTCATAATCTAATATACACTAGCAAACCCGAGAACAAATTGCTATATACATACGTAAAACTTTGTTATTCATGGTTTTAAATTTCATAATTTTATTTTTAAAGAATAAACGTCTTAATTTGTATATTTGGATCAATACAAAATATCGATATTGGGTCCCCAAGGGTCAACACTTCGTATTAAAATTTTGACTTCCGGTTAAAATTTTCGTTATTTTACTAGAGGATACACATATTATGGCTATTGCATTACTATTAAATTTCTCTTTTTTAAATTCTATCAATTAAATAGGTAATTATTGACTATTGAGTCTAAAATGAGAGAGAGAATCGTTAAAGCCAACTTTGAGAAAATGGTATTTTTCTCTTTTCATCCTTTAGTAAACTGCTATTAATTTTAGGGTTAGACAGACGGCGTCGCAAAAAACACTTTTTAGGGTTCGGGGTGTCATGAAACGTCGACATCCATTAACATCTCGTGCTAGATTTATTTTTTTTAGGAATTGTAATACTTTACCTTAAATTGTTGGCAAAGTTAAAAGAAATATATATTTGTGTATAACTTGAAACCTTTTGGTTTTATAAAAATGTATTTAAAGAAAAGATGTTTATTGTAAATAGATCCACATGTATGCAATGATAAGTAATTTCATATTTCAAATACTTCCGGAGATAAGATTAAAAATTAGAATTTAGGCATCAGACCGGAACCCTTAAAGTCATTTTGACGAAAATTTGAGATTAGCCATTTGGTTTGTAATTAATATTGGTCAAAGCTTAGAAATGAAATTGATACAAAATCGTTTAAGCCGATTTTGATAAAATCTGTTTTTCTCTTTCCACCCTTAAGGAAACTACCCTTAATTTTAGGGTTGGATATTCAATTTCAAAAATTCCTCAGGGTAAGCCAATGAAAACCCTATATAACCAGTTTTAGCCCAATAGGTAAAACAGTTTAGGTTCTAGGCCGAGGTACAGACTGACAGATAGATTGGACGGATAGTCGGCATTGCGAAAACTACTTTTTAGGGTTCGGAGGGTCATGAGATGTCGACCTTCATCAAAATCTCAATTTCAATATTTTCTACGATCACAATATTTGTTCTACCTGTAAGGTAGCGAGAAAGTAAAAATATTTATATTGGGTCCCCAAGAGTCAATCAACACTTCTTATTAAGATATCCACTTCCGGTTAAAAAAATTTGACATTTTACTAGTGGTTGCACATCTTATGGTAATTGCATTGCTACTAAATTCCTCATTTATAAATTTTGACCAATAAAATAGGTAAATATTGACCATTGAATCTAAAATGATAAAGATAGATCATTGTTGTACAAACATTTCTCCTAAGAGGTTGAAAGAAAGAAAACATACAATTTTTTTAAAGAAATTTAAAAAACCCACTTTTTTGGATTCAGGCGTCATGAAACGTCAAGATTCATCAAAATCTCGAGTTCAATTTTTTTTTACGATCGCAATACTTTCTCTACCTGTAAGATAGCGAAAAATTAAAAGAGATTAAACTAACAGGGGTAAAAAAAATTACAAATCTAAAAATTAAAAAAGGAAGATATTAAAAAATAAAATATAAAATAAAACACGAATGATAAGCGGTGCCCAGATTTTGATGACATTTCTTTTTCTTTTTTTAATACATCACAGATAATGCTCATGTTTATATAAATTTTACCCGTGATCCCCTGGTTGTGGAAATGTTTTTTTCCATCTCATTATTTGGTAATTTTATATCGTTAGTTAATGTTTTCTCTTTTTATGTCCTTTGGGTTATTTTTAGGTATTTTCAAGTAATTTTTGTGTCATTAACTGAATAAGTTCTAAGCATTTTATTGAATAAGAAATTTTTAAATATTATCAATATAATATTATAAAAATGCATTAATACTCAAACAGACTTTTTTCAATCACAAAGTTTCCGAATAACACGCATGCACACACCTAAGTCGAGCANGGGGGGGGGTGCATTTATCCCTATATAAAAAGAAGTTGTGTTCCCTTCCTACCGTCTGGATTAAACTCGTCCCTTCTCCTGAAATAAGTTTTCCTCTCTCTAGATTTATTTACCTCCCCTTCGATATTCTCGAATATGAATCTGAAAAAAAAAATGGCCTAGTATAAAATTCGAAATAGTTACTTGAAGCATTCGATTTTCATAAATTTGACATGGATGGTATATTTCAAACAGTGATAAGGAGACATTAAATAAATTTAAAATAAAAACAGACAATGACTACTTTAAATCACTTCTAGAGAAATCTATTTTTCAACAAATTTTTGGGAGAAAACAACTAAAAATAACTTCTAGAGAGTATCAAAATTTCAAAAAGTTTATAGAAAAGACCATACTAAATATCTTATATAAAAGCATAACTTTAAAAAAATCAGACTAGGCCTACTCTAAATATCTTCTTGGAGTATTTATTTTTCAAATATTTGCCGAGAGAGGGTCCCCAGATAGCCCCTCACTTTGGCTAGTTCAGGGGTCTACAAACTTTTTGCCATGTGTGCCCCATAATATATTTTACACATTTTTTCGGGCTAAAGTAACGTTCCCCTATTCTTCAAGTAGCATTATTTTTGCCCTGAAGGTCTTGATATGTGCAAATAGATCATAAATAAAATTTGTTTCACCGTGAAAATTTAGATTCAAATCATATGACCAGTCTAGTTTGTCAAAAATACCACTTTCCAAGGCCAGTCAGTGTTTGATAAAAGTGATTGAAGTTGATTCTTCTCTGTGAGAAATGAATCAATTTATATGTAATAAATTATATTTATAGTAACTAGTTAATATAATATAAAAAAATTAGGTAACATCTTTCGGGACTTTCCTTTAATAACCCTCTAGCGGGAGACTTGGAACAACCTAAAAATTGTCACAGTCAAGCCGCTCTGTTATCGGTATAAGGAATGGCGCCCGGGACTGAAAATAAGGGTTTGCAATTCCGACAGCACTCTGGCTTGGTGTCATGGGGGAAGCACGCGTTCGGACAGAAACTGGACATGTCAAATAAACTGTGTGGCTAATAAATAACGAAGCAAAACCATTTGTTATTTGATAAAATCTTGGAACGGGCCAGATATAATCTTGTGGTTGGCCGAATGTGGCCCGTGGGCCTTAGTTTGGAGAACCCTGGGCTGAAGAGTTAAAGCCCTTCAAACCACCTCTTTATTTATTTATTTCCTAATTTAATCCCCTATACAAATAAGTTTCCGCCGACACTGAAGTCAAATAGAACCAAGAGAAGGGTGCCAGCAATTTGCTTCTGGTACCGGACCGAATCTGAGAACTTGGCTGGCCTAGTTTCCACGTATGATCTATCGGATTTTTATTTATACTATTCCATATCATACCTGCCATCATATCATAGTATTAAAGAAAATTTAGGTCAGATTTAGAGAAAGAGTAACCCGCTTTTGCGAGGATAGAGAATAGAAAACCAGTTAGTAAAAAAAACAGAGTACACTCGACCGGGATTTAAACCCCAATATCTCCGTCATAGGCAGTTTTAGGTTATTGCGAGAATGACGCCTTGGGCCATGTGGTCACCGAAGAGAGTAAGATATGATTTTATTCGGTAAGCTCTTAAGACATAATATTGAAACCAAAAAACCACAAGTTCTTAAATAATTCTAAAAACAGTCTTACAACGTCAATAGAAATCATCTTAAAAATATTTATTTTGTACACGCATAATAAATCAAAAATTGTTTACAGCTCTGGCTGGAGATCTGGCCTAGTCAGAAAAATGGCCGGTAGGAATCTTCCTGTCAGAATGTAGCTTATAAAATGTCATTAGACCCATATGTCTATCTAGAAAAGGAAACCAGAAAAGGGTAATTTTGAAATGAAAGTATAATATTGTAGGGTGCAAATACAGTAGCCCCATGGCTTCTTTGGTGCTGACTGACAGCTCACAGCTGACTTCTGACAGTCAACATTTAGGTATATACTTAAATTTTGACTGTCAGAAGTGACAGCTGATAAACACATTTTTTTGCAGATCATATGGTTCGACGTAGGGATACATAATTTGGTCCGGTAACTTTTCAAAGCCGTCAGCTGTGAGCTGTCAGTCAGCACCAAAGAAGTCATGGAGCTACTGTAGTAGAGTGAAGCTTGATTCACACGTTCCCCAAAAATAGAAAGCAGAATCTGCCTCAGTGGCGCAGCAATTCACTCGCTGTATGTTGGCCCTTGATGCATTGCAACGCTAACTTAAAACTTAAGAGAGCTGATTATCAACATATTTTATTTTCTAGTGTATAAACATATATTTTAGATCATTCTGACGAAGGATGTTTTTCAAATTATAGCTTTGTGTCTTAGCACAATCCAATACATCGATACCTACTCTTTCCATTAACGAGTTATTTCAAATACTCTTCACAAAGTTTACTTCTGGCTGTAAAACGCATGCGTTATCAAATACGCATGCGCACTGATATGAGATGGTTGGTTCTGAGATTTGATTGGTTATCCTGTGCCAGGCATCTCAGGCAGAGCGGATGAAGTAGAGATGAGTTGAACTTTAGTGGAACAGCTCGCGCCGATAAAGTGAAAACCTTTTGATTAGCTTAGAGCTCGTCACGTGATTACGTTTCTGTCCTGCGCTAGTCTTTCGGCGGACGTGTGAATCCACAGTGTGTAAGCTCGTCAGTGGAATAGGGGAAGGGCTATCAGCACATGGACAAGAGGCCTCGCAGGGTGAGCTATTCAATTTAATCCCTCTCTTTCTCTCTTTTGTATATTCGTGTCTAAGTGTATAAGTGCTTAGGTGCGTCAAACTAAGATGCAACCCGCTTTATAAAATAGCTTTGAAATCACCAACATCGTTATTATTATTATTATCATTATTAGCACCGCGTCTTACTACCCGTTCGGGCTATACGCACTTACGCTAATGTGTAATGGTAGGGTGATTGTGAGATGAAATGGAGGACCTACAGTTTAACGTGGGATCCGAACCACGGTGGAGGCCTGGCATTCCTCACATTCACAAGATATCTTGTCAGAGGTGAAGGAAGGGTTTGGTAATCAGATAAATCTGTGCCGGGACCGAGGATTGAACCCCGGCCGCCAGCACAGAAGTCCGACACCTTACCCCTAGACCGCCATGTCACCCACCAACATCGTTAAAGTAAGAATCTACCTCCCGATGTAGGATGTAGCATATCAGCATGTTTGCGTCGTAGCATACTAAAACATATCTATAAGTTACATCGTACATAAACAATCAATACACAAACACACATCATCATATTATCAAGGGTTTTAACACCCTACAATGTTACTCGTTGAAGGCATCGTTAAACACACGAGATAAAACAAATCCTCCCCTCGTACACATAACAGAAAAACATAAATAAATAAAAAAAAAGTAAGTAATTGTCTAGCAGAGCAAGGTATTTTCTCATAATTCTTGACCAGCAGAAGCGACCAATCAAATCTCAGCTTGCTAGGAGGAAAAGGGGTTGGGGGGGGGGAATGTGGTGTTTGGATTACAAATGGCTGCTAATGTATCAGGGGACGGTTTTTGAATACATTATAATCTATCTGTTGCTATAGGAAGAGAGAAAGAGTGGGGTTTGGGGGAGGGATATGGCCCTGAAGGGGTTAGGAATTTAACGAGTTAGTTTTATTGTACCGAAGAAATAGATACTTCATGGAGCTTACGTAGACATTTGGACATATTGTATAATGTAGATTCTGTGTTCGAATCATAATTTCTTTACGTCATATGTATAATGTTTTATTTTCTGAGGTGATATATAGTGGTACATTCAGGTGGTATATTAAAGGGTTTGTAAAACCAAAAGTTTTATGGATCCTTCGCGTCATCAAATTCTTGACTTCTTAAAGAGTGGGTGTAGGTAATGCGAGAAAAGGCCCGTATTTTTGCATTGTTTATAGCAAATTTTGGATAAAATAGATTAAATATTGATTCTGTACAAACATAGAGTTTAACATTATTTACATAGTGATATCAACAGTTATTGAATACCTGTCATAAGCATAAAGGTATAAGATGACAAACTTTTTAAATAAAGAGAAAAAGTTGTCATTAAATTTCAGGACATCCTTGACAGATAGTCAAGAACTGTTGATAACACCATGTGAAGAAAATTAAACTCTATGTTTGTACTGAACAGTATTTGGTTTATTTTGACCAAAATAATGTTTAGATATAAAAAAAAAAAACATTTTATCACGTCCAACCTTAGGCCCAATCTATACGGATGCTGAAAGCGCCGATTTCTTGACGCTGACGCCTGCCTGCACTTTGATTAATCTACACTACTCGTTAAAAATGGCGCGTTTTTGAAGCCGCGAGAACGCGATGAAAGCGCTGAACAAGATATACGCGGTGTTTATAGAGTGGAACTTTTGCGTTCAATGGTTTGTTCCTCAGAAGATGGACACTGTGCAGATAGGATGTATTGGTGTGATTAATATTTAGAAGGGTATTATGAACCTTCTGAAAGAGAAGAAAGATGCTTGGGGACTCATCCATTTCAAACAATAATCTTTCAACAGGACAGTTGCATGCCATGTTTGAAAATCGTTGAATAAACGCAGATAAGTTTTTTCAATATCATATACAATAGCCCTATGAATTCTTTGCTGCTGTCTGACAGCTCACAGCTGATAGCTGATGACTTTGAAATGTTACCGGACCAAATTATGTATCCCTACGCTGAACCATATGATCTGAAAAAACATATGTTTATCAGCTGTCACTTCTGACAGTCAAAATGTAGGTATGTACCTAAATGTTGACTGTCAGAAGTTAGCTGTGGGCTGTCAGTCCGCACCAAAGAAGCCGCGGGGCTACTGTAATGTCAGTGACGTCATTTGATGAGCTTTTGAGTTTTGTTTGTGAACAAATAATAAAAACACGATATACGCTTATGAAGAAAAATGTTGAAAAGTGTCATTGAACAAACACAATGCGAGAGAAGTGTATCTTCGAATCTGCCATGAAAACGCTCTGTATAGTTTCAACAGCACTTGCAATGTCAACGTCGTTAATGCTTCCGGTTACGTTGAAAGATTGGGACGCCCATCTAACGCCGACACACTAGACGCTTAAAACTCTCGTATGGATTGGATCTTAAGGACTCTGCCTACCTGTGACATCATGGCTGGTCGAGATAAGATTTCCCATGTTAATGAATTTATGCTTTACTCAGAAAACTTTAAAGATATAGCTTTAAACAAAAACTATAAATTCTTAAATAAGGTAGTTCTACAAAATAGTCCTACAGTGTCGAAAATATATTCTTTTTATCTGTAGCTGTCCAATCTGTCTGATTGACATGCTACATATCTTTAAGAATTTTGTTTGTAGACGTATTTTTTTATAAATCCTCTAGTTGGTGACCTGGTGGTCTAAGGGTAAGGCATTGGACATCTGTGATGGGGTCCGGTGTTCAATCCTCGATCCCGGCACAGATTTATCTGATTACCAAACCCTTTCTTCACCTCTGACAAGACGTGTAATAATCACAACTTGTAGAATGTGTGGAATTCCAGGCTTCCACCGTGGTTCGGATCCCACGTTAAACTGTAGGTCCTCTTTTTAATCTCACACCTTGTAAATAATAATAATAATAATAATAGTATAAATCCTCTACAACAACTTGGTTTGGTCACTAAAATGCCCTGTCAGTATCTTTCCGCCAGGATGTAGACTAAAAATGTCCGTGGTAGCATATGTCTATCTAGAATAGAAAACAAGGAAAAGGTAGAATTAAAAAAGTAAGTCAATGCTGTTAAGGCGCAAATATTAAAGTGACTGTGTAAACTCGTCAGAGGAAGAGAGAAAAAGGTTCTCAGCATACATATAAGAGCCTTCTCAGGGTTAAAATCTCATTTTCTTATCTCTCTTTTTTTTTATCATACATTTGAGTCTGATAGTGCTTAGACTGCTTAAGTGCGTCAAATTAAGATGCAACCCACTTCACAAAATAGCTTTTTGAAATCTTCACGTAGGCGACTTCATTTAGGTTGGGTGGAAGCGGACACAAGAGCATGTAAAAAGTTTTTGCAGGTTTTTTGTCGAAACTGTGTATTACAAATTGTTGAACATGTTTACATTTAGTTTTAGTAAGTAAAATAGTTTTCATCGAATTGCAAAATAATCAGTTATTTGCGTTCTATTAATTCTTAGGAAAACATGTGTCAATAAAAAAAATGTCTTGTCGGCTATCGAAGAGACATCCAACATATTATACCTTCTAACAATTAGATAATTATTTATATGTATAAGGAAAAAAATTATTTCTGAAACATTCATTTTTAGCATTATATTTAAAAATGTGTTTTTTATTTATTTTTTTTATTTATTTTATTGAAGATTATTGTATATATTTTTATTTTTACAATTTTTCTTGTTTTCAAAAAACTCTGCTTGTCAAAAGTGACAGCACATAAATTGTTTTGATCTAGGTATACATTATAGCAATCTAGTAACTTTTTTAGAAATATGGAAATCATACTTAAAGCAACGAATGATTATACAGATGAGCCACTATACTGCCACCTTTTTATGATTAAAGGGCATCTATGGATAGCCCAATCAGGTTCACCACGAGGGGGGAGGGAGATTATTTGTACTATGGTTCCGTTTATGTTTAGGTTTATGGAGAAGGACCACTCTAAATAGTTTAAAGAAGAATCTAATTTTCCAAACATTTCTAGACGAAGACCACTGTAAATATTTTCTAGATATTTGATGGGGGAGGGTCCCAAGACCCCTCAAAAAAGTCTATTTTTCTTTTTGCTAACTGCGCCTTAGAAAAATAGGGCGTCACTACCACTGAAGTAAAATATTACATAGCGAGGGGAGCCCGCGATTCGGCTCCCTCCCCCTGGCACCGGGCCCCATTTGAGCACTTGGCTGACCTGAGCCCAACATGTCTCCATACCCCCTTCGCCAGAGCGGGAATCCTACACATCATCACGAGTCCTACTAAGAGTAGGTAGCAGTATGACTTCAAAATATGTCAGTACCTTGGTTTTACTTTACATACGGATAATTAGGAACAGAACAGCTGAAAGAAGATCATAAGGATTTTTTATATTTATATGAAAAAAAAGTAAATCCCAAATACACAATTCATATCTATAGCGATGATAGTTTATTTTAATCTAACAACTTAAAAGAACTAATGTTCTGAGAATTAAGCTCACACACTCATTGTTTGGTTTCCAAAACCACGGTTAACATGAGGATGTAGGGGACGCGAAAAAAGGTTAGTGTTTTTGCAGTTTTTATAGCAAAATATTCTTCTGCCAATATAAATTTAAAAAATTTCCAGTAGTAACGAAGAGTTTATTTTTTTCTTTCCAATGTAATATCAACAGTTGTTGAGTATTTGTCATGAACAATTCTAGAAATGAGCCGAAATTAATTTAAAAAAAATTGTCATACAAATTTAAGGACACTCTTGACAGATATTCAAGAAATTTTAAGTTTAACATGTGAATAAAATTAATCTCTTTGTTCACACTGAAACAATATTTCCTTTATTTTTGCCAAAAAAATAAAAGTGTTGATATAAAAACCGCACAAAACTGTCCCTTCCTCGCGTCCATTACATTCCCACCTTAAGAGCCCCTATCATAGACCATGTGGTCACCAAAGTGGGCTATTTAAAAAAGTTCTTTTCATTTTAATATATTAGAAAAATTTTACGTACACTCTGAACCGACTGATTATATCAGTAGAGAAGAATTTCTATGAGCGAGAGTGAAAGGTTTTATCAATTTCCGTGAAAGGTATTTTCCCACAACTCCCAGGCATATTTTACACGCCACAACCGACATGGGACCGACGGATTTACTTCCCCTCCGAAGTAAGTTGTGCTACGTAATTTTATCATTCAATAAAAATCCGTAAGACTCCTGCTGGGTTTGAACCCCACGAATATTGGGTCTTGGGGGGCGTATTTCATAATAAAATCTGGATAAACGCCAGGGAAAGGTGTCACTAACTACCATTCTGACCTGTTAGTCTCAACCTAAAAGGTATCAATTTTAATTGCACTCGACTGCCTTACAAGTGGAGGACCTTACCCCCGCCTCGGTCTGTGGCATGAAGAAGGACGTAAGGACAGACGGATAGACAAGACAGATAGATAGACGGACATACACAAAGCTGGCGACCCAGCACACCATCGGGGCGATGCGGTCAAATAAAACAAAAAATAATAATAATAAAATAAAGGAGAGAAAGAAGAGTTATACATATATAGTGTAGTTGAACAACAACAAAAAATATATATAAAGAAAAAAAAATCTTTTTTTTTTAAAGAAAAGAAAGAATAATAAAAAAAATAAGAAAACAAGACCGCACGAGTTATGTAGAGTTGTTTGAAAACCTTGAGCTTATGCTTGTTTGTTGA
>CABFOV010001548.1:77888-98315 GCA_902141375.1 Timema poppense
CCCCCCCCCCTCCTCCTCACCTACGGGGTGAAATTAAAAATATAAGCACACATTTATAGCATTCTACGTAACCCATTTCATATTGGTAGAATAATCAAAATGTTTTGTCGGACGGTAATAAGAAAAAAACCAGTGAATAGTGAATATTTTATATGATGTAAAAATACATATAAAACATATTCTAAACAGCTAGATTGGTTTCGTGGACCCCCACAGGCCACTTCAACGACCCCATTTAGGGAATCTCTGCTATAGGGACATGTTGATTGATACATTTTGCCTCAATTTTGGCTTAATATTTTTAATAACAGACTAGACCACTTTTTAAATAAAACGTAATTTCCCAACGTTTGAGAACACGTCAAACCCCTGTACTTACCGTCATCCGCAATACAGATCATACAAGACTGACGTCTAATCTACATGCTCATTGTGCAAGAAAAAAACCCCATTTAAAATGGGGATGCACATAAAGCGAGAAAAGGTAATGGTTTTTTGCAGTTTTCATAGCAAAACTTTGTTTAGCAAAAATAAATAAAAATATTGCTCCAGTAAAAATATAGTCTAATCTTCTTCACCTGGTGATATCAACAGTTGTTGAATATATCTCATGATTATAACGGCATTAAATGATAAACTTTTTAAATGAAGCGAAAAAGTTGTCATTAAATTATAGAAGAGCCTTAACAGATACTCAGGAAATGTTGGTATCACCATGTTAAAAAAAATTAAACATTATGTTTGTACTGAAAAACTAGTTGATTTATTTTGACCAAAAAAAGGTTTGATACAAAAACTTCAAAAATACAGTCCCACTACACGTATGTACATTTTTTTTTTACAGCTCAGTTGAATCTCTTTTAAAACCTAAACTCTCAGTCTCAAAGACAATCAGAAATTTTGGTTTGCTCTTTGGCACAACTTATTATGTCTGGGAAAACCATGTTTCAATCCCAGACGGGTTTTTCTTCCAGTAATAGATCTTCCCAGTTAAACATTTTGGTCTGTCAGGCTGCAATTATATTCACGCATAGCCACACAAAACCAACTAATTTTAAAACACTTTTATTTCTGACCAAAAATAGATCTATGATGCAAACCCTTCGCCCTGCTCCCTGGTTTCCCTTGACCTTTCCAAGGTCACTACGTGGCGGGCGGTGACGAAACAAGTAGCCACTTGACCAACCGCTCGCTGGATACCATTACTTCAATCCGAGTGAGTGAGTGAGTGAGCTACTCTTGTCAGCCATTGTCATTAGTAAAGTTGGTAGCACTGCAGCGCCAACAGAGAGCACCTCAAATCCATTATTACACCTTTAGCTCGGGTCAGAAGTGGCGTCTACCTACCTGGGCCGAGGATTGCGAGTTCCAAACAGATTTGGAAATAGATCTCTGTGATTCTTTGGTATGTTTTGTTTCCCCAAACCATTCAATTATTGGTAGCCGCATGGTCTAATGTGCCCAAGTCGAAACTGGTAACTTGGACTGATCAATCCATATTGATCAATCAGAATTGATGGACTAAAATAAAGTCCCATCTACAGAATCCGTGAGCTCCACATCCTTAAAAAAATCCTTAAAAATGTAATCACGCCTAAAAAGTTATTATTTATATCCGTAATCAAGTGACCGGGAAAGCCAACGAGAAAGTTGGAAACAACTCTTCGAAAGGAAATTTACTAAAGCTAGATGCAAACAGACGTTAGACACAACATATTTTGAAAAAAACATCCAGGGTAGGCTACATTTGAAAGGTGGGTTAATATATCTAAAACCTGAAAAGAGTATAACTTAATCAACATGCTTCTATTTTTGAACCAGCCGTTTCCGAAAAGAAAATTGCAAAACAATAAAAAATTATTGAAAATAACAGTTCTTTTTCCCATGGATCTGCATTTCCACGCCAAATTAAAAGAGCCAATCGCCTTAATGGATTGGTGATTTTTTTTTTAAAATTGGAGTTTGGCCTTAAAGAGCTTTCAAACCGAATTTAACGTGTGTTTGAAGATTGGGTGAGGTGGCGGGGAGGGTGGGGGGGTACACTCAAACCATAATCACATCACCGAGGGCAGTGAATAAAATAGCATTGTGTGTAGGTCTTCTGTGTTTATTTTCATACTATTTTTTTTAGTGAGAAGTACCATATTTAATAGTTTCAATACATTTCTTTGTATTGTGAATTCATGCTTATGAGTGTTCAATGGCTTCTTGGTTCTTGCAGGATATTAATATAAGACTGGTGTCCTCGCTTTAGTATCCAATCCTTCATCCAACATTTTATTTTCAACTCCTTTTTATTTCCGCTTCTTAACAATAAGTGCAATTGTAGCCCCACAAAGTTTCTTATATATATATATATAGGCCAAACACAAAAACATGCCCAGCATTAACCACTCACCATTTTAAATATTATTTTGAAAACATTGTGAACATTTTAATAAAGAACTTGATATAATAATATAAAGAAAATTATAATTCTATCAATTGGTAGAGAATTTATATACTGTACATATAGAATTGAGATGGAATGAATATATATATATATACATATTTGTACTATACTTAAAACATTAAGTGAGAGTTAACACATTTTTAGAAATCTTGAAAGAATTATAGGTTTGACATATGGCGTAATGTATGGGGCAGGCCCATGAACTATAGACATAAACAGTTATATAGTCATTTAGCACGTTAAAATAGAGACATCTAAATGTATAAATTAAATTGAATTGAGTTTTATAATTTTATATTAACTATAACATCTAACTTTTCATAACATTTTTTATTATTATTATCATCATCATCATCATCATCACCACGTCTTATTACCCGTTCGGGTTACACGCACTTACGCTAATGTGTAATGGTAGGGTGATTGTGAGATGAAATGGAGGAGCTACAGTTTAACGTGGAATCCGAACCACGGTGGGGGCCTGGCATTCCCCACATTCACAAGTTGTGATTAATACACGTCTTGTCAGATGTGAAGGAAGTGTTTGGCACTCAAATAAATATGTGCAGGGACCGAGGATTGAAACCCGGACCCCCAGCACAGAAGTCTGACACCTTATACCTAGACCACCAGGTCACCTTAATTTTTTTATAAAATTAGATGTCACTATTTCAATGTGTTAAAAGAATAACTTCATAATTGTTTATGTTTATTATACATAGCCATTTACATTACCCCATGTGTCAAACCTATAAGCCTTTCAAGATTTCTAAAAATTTGTTAACTCACACTTTATTGTGATAACGTTTAAAATATTGTACACACATCTATTTATCCCACCTCAACTAATTTTACACGTAATTATATAAAAATTATCAACCGATTAATTGAATTATAGCTTCCTTAATACTACCCTCACCCACTTCGGTGACAGAAAAACTTGGTGGTTTTTCATAAATGGTTTTTTACTCCACCAACACGCCAATACGGCTACACTTCCTCTAAATCTTCCTCATCCCTAACATATTAGAATAGTTGGTGTAAAGGCATCCAACCCAAAGGGTAGTAAGCTGCGATGATAATACATATACAGTAGAACTCCATCCATCCGAACTCTAGTCATCAGGATCCCCAAATATCCGGATCGTTATCAGGGAGAAGAAAAAAAAGGGGGAAATACTGTACTGTACTGTATAGTACTGTAATTTGTCACGCTGCGTTGCCGCGAATGGCGATGGTATTCGCCGGCCGGCCACTCTACCATTGCAAGGCCAAATGCCATCCCCAAACCCCAACTCAAATCTATTTTATTCTTGTCTACAGTAGCAATAAGTTTAAACTTACTGTCTTTTTTTTTACTACAGTACTATAATGTGATTCCAATTCTCCGCATCATTGCAAAAATAATTAAAAAAAAAAAAGCTATTTTAGAGTAAATTTTGCGTTTCCTTCCAAAACATTGCCTTAAGTAAATTATTAATCCGGATTTTTGCATATCCGGATCACGTCCGACACTCATTAATCTAGCTAGTTGGAGTTCTAATGTATATATATATATATATCATTATATACATATATATGTATATATAAAGAAATAGAGAGTTATGTATATATAAAACTCTCTATTTCAGACTGACATGTGTATGCAAAGATTCAGTTAAGTTCAGAATGATCAGTTTGGACTGAGAGCTGGGCTAAGCATAGGAAGGGTCCTCAAGGTAGGGATGTAGGGAACACAAGCTAAGGGCGGTTTTTTTTAAGTTTATTTTTATAACAAAACTTTTGTTTTCGCCAAAATAAATACAACATTGCTCCAGTACAAACATACAAGTTTAATTTTCTTGACACAGTGATATCAACAGTTCTGGACTATATTTCAAGATAGACCTGGAATTTAATGACAACTTTTTTCTTCATTTAAAATGATTCTCATCTAATGCCACCATACTCACACACATATACATATATATATATATATATACATATACATATATATATATGTATGTGTTATATTAACGTTTATAACTGTCAAAACGTTCATTTCTATTTGAATCGGACTATAGTAAAAAAAAAAGGAACAGAACATTCTAGTATTTCGGAGGTAACGTAACTATGGCGTAGATAAGGCCATTCATCTTGGATTTCAGAAAAAGAACGTCTCATGTTAGAGAAATGTCCGTGAAATATCCTGACGGAAAAATCAAAGTGTGTTTGGACCCCTCTCACCGCATCAGATCAGTCACATTGTGAAGCTGTCAAGATTACATTGGATGTTATAAAGATAAATATTTAAAGTTTATTTGTATTGTGTTACTCAATTTAAAAGATGTACTTTAAAATCTAAGTTTATGAACGTCGTTGCCTACTTGGTGCTTTGGAAAATATTTTGTGAAGCTGGTTGCATCTTAACGTACTTAAGAGCTCAGTATCATATTTTACACACCAATGTACGAAATAGAAAGAGAGGTAAGAAAATCAACATTTCACCCTGCGAGGCATCTTGTTCATGTTCTGATAATACTTACTCTCTTCCTATGACGAGTTTACACACTCACTCTATTATTTTATCCTGGGCATCATTGACTTGCATTCAGAATCCCTTTACTCTTGTTTTCTATTCTAGATAGACATATGCTTCGACGGAATAAGATTCCTACTGGCCATTTTCGTGAATATACCAAATTGCCTAATTTGCCCCAGTTTTATAAAACATACGTATACAAAAAAAACTCATTTATGGTCCAAACAATAAGTTTGAGACAGTGTAAAACTATTTTTAGAATTATATGAACTTATTGTATCAATGTTATGTCTTTTAAACCCATCAAATAGAACGTAAATACATTAACACGTGACATTCTTTCTTGACTTGGCACTACGTCATAGGTAGATAACGTCCAAAGCGCTAAAATAACATTTTGAGTGATACCTTTCAATTTAATTTTGGCACGAAGTTTATTTTGAAGTGAATAAAAACATCTTCTTAAATAATTTGAAATTTCTGGGCGTCTGCAATGCATCTCAGCACTTCATTGTGTGGCCATATTTAGCATAAGATTGTTTTATGCAAACATAATCCTATTATTACATGCTTTTTCACATCGTTTGGAACAAAATTCTCAAAATTAATTATTAGTAAAGTACATATTAATAAGTTTTCACGTCATGTTTAGGAGGTCGCATAGTCTAAGGCATTACTCTCGTGTAAGACTAGATGGCCGATGACAGGGATATCGGGGTTCGAATCCTGGTCGGGTATACTGAGGGTGTTTTCCCAAATAATGGGTTCTCACTCTCGCTTTACACAAATTCAGACACACATTCTCCATATTTAATTATCATTTTTTCCCAACTCATTAGTGTAATAAGTACTTAAAGCGTAATAACCCGAACGATTAGTAAGACGCGGTGCTAATAATAATAATAACAGACCTAAATTATCTATATGAGAAAGGAAAGTATCTATGTTATATAAATATACATTTATACAGGGTGGGACAGAAACCATTAGACGATTAGTAACAGGAAAATTAACACTTTAATTGAAACGTAAATATTCACTAGCTACATAAAAGCCAACTACATACTACACTCTTTCTCTTTTTGAAGATAATGTTACTGAGGTGAGTGAGATCTACCGGACGTCAGACAAACCTCAGCACGTTGTCCATCACTTTCCTCAGCACGGATCATCCAACTGTTTCCATACCACCCTGTACTAGTGACTAGTTTGGGAAGAGGAAGGAAAATAACCTGGTGTAAACAAGGAACATCCTTGATAGATCTGGTCAGGATCAAGCCTTTGTCCTTCAAGACGGAGATCCTTATTCTCAAGACGACCGTCCTCTTGATCTAGTGGGGGATGCATACTGATCTAGAGGTCCCAGTGGTACCATAGATATTCTTCTCAGAAGGGGAAGTGCTCTTATGGTCATCATGGTCTGGTTAATTAGGTTTGAATATTTCCACTGGCTCCACATCTTCATAATCAACTAGTTGTGTTTATGACGTGTAGACAACCTCCAAGGTATACCCTGGTCAACGTTCTGTTCTCACAGAGCGGCTAAAAGTCTACATACAGTAGCCACATGGCTTCTTTGGTGCTGACTGACAGCTCACAGCTGACTTGTTACAGTCAACATTTAGATATATACCTAAATTTTGACCGTCAAAAGTGACAGCTGCTAAACACATGTTTTTGCAGATCATATGGTATTCAGCGTAGGGACACATAATTTCGTCTGGTAACTTTTCAAAGCTGTCAATCAGCACCAAAGAAGCCATGGGGCTACTGTACACAGGCGAAGGAACTAGATACTGCATCTTTCAAGCTAAAATATGCTTTAAGCTTTAAAAAATTGCAAAGTTATCTTTTTTTGTATTCGGGTCTATCTTGTAAAATCGGTCTAAGAAAAAGTTGATGAAACATTTATTGTATTCTTGGGTGAAAATAAGTTGTTGTTTTTTAAGCGTATACAACGAGGGCTTGTCGGCTACATGTTCTTGATCTTCCACCGATAGTGGCAGATATGTAACTGTCTTCTGAGAGTGGGGCACCATGTAGGGGCGGTTACTTTGATCCAATAAGAATATGTGATAATGATGATTATGAAGATGATAAATATGTGGTGGCAGTAGAGATTTTAAACTTGGCTTAGGCCTCTTTTATGCATGGGGCAGCTGCGGCGGATCCGCTAGTACCAATTTATAAACATGCGTTTCTCAAACGCTACCACTGTAGGCGAAATAGTTATGCGCGCAGTGATACCAAGCCTAGCAAAAATCCTCAGTTCCGAGTTCCATATTCTTGGTCTTTCTTTAACCTAATCGATGAAACGTTCAGTGTTGAATTCTTCCATATTCAAACACAACACAACCTCACACGTCAATAACAACCAGTAAACTGACGGGAGGGTACCACTTAAGTTGGTGCAGTTCAGTTGGCAGTTATGCGAGCTGACGGCAGACCGTTACCGCTTGTATAAAAGGTCACATTACAATCCATGTATTTAGAAACCACTCGAACGCTACGGACTACAGTAGCACCATGGCTTCTTTGGTGCTGACTGACAGCTTTGAAAAGTTACCAGAAAAAAATATGTATGCCTACACCGAACCATATGATCTGCAAAAACATGTGTTTAGCAGCTGTCACTTCTGACAGTAAAAATTTCTGTGTGTACCTAAATATTGACTGTCAGAAGTCAGCTGTGAGCTGTCAGTCAACACCAAAGAAGCCGTGGGGCTACTGTACCAGCGGCTGGGTATTTACAAAACGTGGCGGAAGGTTTATCGCTACTGCGTGTATAAATTGACTCATATTACTCAATGCAGTTAGACAACGCAGCGCCCTAACAACCGCGGCCGCAACCGCGACCGCCACCGCGTCCGCAGCCGCGTGCATAAAAGAGCTCTTAAGTCTGACTAACCAGATCATGGCAACCATAGGAACAGTTCCTCTTTCGGATAAAATACCAACCATGACACCGGGAATCTAACTCAGGGACTCTATAACAGTAGCCAGGAATGATGACCACCACTAGACCAAGAAAATGGTCAAAATAAATTTTATTTGAGATTAGTTTTAAAGGGAGCTACCATTTGAGCTGTGTCTATATTGTACACCCTAATTTATCATAGGCCTATTGTAAATTAGCTATCCTAACAACGGGAAAAAAGAAAGTTATTATTTTTGTTTCTCCTACATGAAACAAAACCTTCTTGCCAATTCTTTGAACAACATCGTCAGTAGTTTACTTTAGTGTGAAGAGTTTTAAAATGTAATAACCTGGCGGTCTAGGGGTAAGGTGTCAGACTTCTATGCCGGTGGCCGGGGTTCAATCCTCGGTCCCGGCAAAGATTTATCTGATTACCAAACCCTTCCTTCACCTCTGATAAGACATCTTGTGAATGTGGGGAATGCCANCATTTCATCCCACAATCACCCTACTATTACACATTAGCGTAAGTTCGTATAACCCGAACGGGTAGTAAGACGCGGTGCTATTAATAATAATAATAATAAATGTAATTTCATTTATGCTAAACATGTCAACAAATATATTTTGAGTAAAGGTGAATTTTTGAAGATGCATATTATTTAGCCCATATATTATTATTTATGTGCTTAATTAATTTGAGCTGTAAACAACTTTGCTCTATAACATATTAGTTAATATTTGTAATAAACAATATTTTGACAATTACCAGCCGAGATACTTAATCATTATATTTACAGTCATTTTTGTGTTTCGGTACATAATCTATATTAACTAAAAACTGGGCTCGAGGAAATTAAATTTAGAGATTTTTTTTTCTCTTGGTCTGAAGCAATGCCAGGTATTTTTGCTAGTCAACTATATTGTATAGCGTCATTGTAATTTAGTAATTAATTCTAACTTGACAGGTACTTGACAAGTAAATAAATCAGTTTCTTCGCAGAGTGTCTACTACTGAAAATTAGTGCTGACGATCAAGACTGTCTCACCATAGCACCTATTAATAGTTTTGTCTTTTAAATATGATGTCAGAGCTGCTCTTATTTGATATAAAAGAGTTTGACTAATGGTTCATCGCTACTAACAAATGCATTAACATTGACCCTATCCGCCTCGGTGATCGCATGGTCTAACACGCTATTTTCATTTTGGACTAGACCACCGAAGACGAGGAGATCCGGTTTCGATACCGGTTGGGTGCACTGAGGATGGTTTTCCCTAAATGGTTTTCCACTCTCCCTCCAAACAAATGCGGTTGCTCTTCATCTAAGTTTAACCTTCCTAATCCCTAACACATTTGTGTAATTAGTACATAGGTGTACAAACCGGACGGGTAGTAATACGTGGTGCTTGAAATTTTTTTAATCCTACCATCGTTAACTCATGTAATCGGCTTATTTAATATAATTTTATTTTATTTATATCTTGAATTGTAAGTCAATTTAATGATCCAAGCGTCATCTTGATTAAAAATCCTTCAAGATAAAATTACTTTTTGAGTGGATGAACCCTCTTGAGACATACAGCTTCAGATTAAGAGAGTGCATCACATGTCATTCAACTCTGTGGCACAGTAGGCTTGAAATAGTAAATTTGCACAAACACTATTGCACGTGGATCATATCTGATTAAACCTTAATGGAGATAAAGAGTTAATAGAAGTTACTAATACTGAACATTGTTTAAATATTAAATTATATCCGGATAAAAACTGCATCGAAAAACCCGTTTCTGACCATTTTAGAATGGTTTCACAGATAAGCACAGTGCACAAATCTTCATTCTGTCATAACAGGGATATATTGTAGCTATTAACGAGAAACTTTGTCGCTTTGTCCCCCATCGTCACCAGAGGAAAATTTCGAGTAATCATTCAAATACGAATGCACTGCACACATTTCTGGCATATCATAGTTCTTTTCTTTTCCCTTTCACCCCCATACCTCGTGCGAGCCGGGAGCTGAGTTGGGCCTGCTATGATGAACGATCTTAATACCCGTGATTAAGTTTTCGAATAGTTGGGGAATACCAAATGGGAAAAACTTTTAGTGGTGTGGAAGCACTCAGGATGCCAAGTAACATATTCAGCAATACGTCTACAATTCAGGCGTAGCTAGCCAATCACATGACCTTGAGGATAAGTAGAGCAGGTAGCTTCCTTGATAAAGCTGGTCAGGATCAAGCCTTCACACTTTTAGTCCAGGTTAGGCGTGCTAACCAATCACGTGACCTTGAGGGTAAGTAGAGCAGGTAGCTGATTAAAACTGACAGCGTTATACTTAACTAATCAGGATACAAATTGCTCTGAACCTTATAGCCTTGTATCTCACTCGATGTCTTAGCGATTCCTAAGAAGACCCTTTCAAATATTCGATTTTTTGCAACAACAAAAAAAATCTTGCCATTTTCTTAGGTACCTACTATTTATTTAGCACCACGTCTTACTACCGGTTAGGGTTATACACTTAAGTAGTAACTACTCTAATGGATTAAGAATTGGAAAGGTTGAATAGAGAGGAAGAGAACCCGAATTTACGTGGAGAGAGCGTGGAAAACTATTTAGGGAAAACCACCCCCAGTTCATCCGAGCGAGAGTCGAACCTCCGTCTCCCCATCTCCGGCAATCTAACTCAACACGAAACTAGCGTGTTAGCTAACTACGCCACCGAGGCGGGTAGATACTAGTTCATGTAATAACCGAAACAGTTGCTCACACCGGTGGACTCGTAGACGAAGCCGTCAGTCTCGTAGGCAAAGCCGTCAGTCTCGTATTTTCTAGTTTCCCGCTGACAGGCAGTACAAAGTTTGAATCTTGGTTGGATGTGTTTTTATTTTAGATCCTCTTTTTACTACCCATTCGGGTTATACGCCTATGTACTAATTACTCTAATGGGATAAGGATGAGTAAGTTTAAATTTAGAGGAAGTGTACACACATTTTCATGTAGTACAAACCATTTTGTAAAATCACCCTCAGTACACCCATTGAAGATTTCCAACCCCACTCTACCCCGTCATCGGCAATCCAGTCTATTGCGAGAGTGGCGCTTTATGCCAGGGATGGGGGAACTTGCGTCCTTTAGGCCAGGGATGGGGGAACTTGCGTCCTTTATGCCAGGGATGGGGAAACTTGCGTCCTTTAGGCCTGGGATGGAGAAACTTGCGTCCTTTAGGCCAGGGATGGGGAAACTTGTGTCCTTTAGGCCAGGGATAGGGAAACTTGCGTCCTTTAGGCCAGGGATAGGGAAACTTGCGTCCTTTAGGCCAGGGATGGGGAAACTTGCGTCCTTTATGCCAGGGATGGGTAAACTTGCGTCCTTTAGGCCTGGGATGGAGAAACTTGCGTCCTTTTGGCCAGGGATGGGGAAACTTGCGTCTTTTAGGCCAGGGATGGGGAAACTTGCGTCCTTTAGGCCTGGGATGGAGAAACTTGCGTCCTTTAGGCCAGGGATGGGGAAACTTGCGTCCTTTAGGCCAGGGATGGGGAAACTTGCGTCCTTTAGGCCAGGGATGGGGAAACTTGCGTCCTTTAGGCCTGGGATGGAGAAACTTGCGTCCTTTAGGCCAGGGATGGAGAAACTTGCGTCCTTTTGGCCAGGGATGGGGAAACTTGCGTCCTTTAGGCCAGGGATGGGGAAACTTTCGTCCTTTAGGCCACGTGTGGCCTTTTGAGGTGTTTGTTGAGGATGTTTCACAAATGCCTCATTATTTATAAATGTGACATTCCCAAACACAAATTCAGTGGTAAAAAGTTCAAGAAGTAAACTATTAAAAAATTCTTAAAAGTAGAAGAAGAAATAAAAAAGGTAAAAAGATTAAAAAGCCGCAAAATGGCCAAGAGGGGAAAAAAGGTAAACAGGTTAACGAGGTAAAAAGCGTAAATGGGATGGAAAGTTTAAAGAGGGTTAATAGAGCACAAAGGTTGTTTATTTAACTAAAGAGGGTAAAAGAGGTAAAATTGATAAAAAAGGCTAAATTGGGTGAAAGAAGGTTAAGCGGGGCAAATGCAATAAATTTCTAAAATACTTTTGATTGGCCCACACTTACTAAAGTACGTCACCAATCCCTATCTTGAGCAAGTTCTATCCAGTCTACCTCATTACACCCTATCCCTATCTTGAGCTAGTTCTATCCAGTTACCTTTATTACACCCTGTACCTATCTTTAGAAAATTCTATCCAGTCCACCTTATTACACCCCATTCCTATTTTGAGCAAGTTTTATCCAGTCCACCTCATTACACCCTAACCCTTTTTTGAGCTAGTTCTATCCAGTCTTCCTCATTACACCCTATCACTATTTTAAGCTATTTCTATCCAGTCTTCCTCATTACACCCTATCCCTATTTTGAGCTCGTTCTATCCAGTCGCCTTCATTACACCCTATCCCTATCTTAAACGTATAATATCCAGTCCATCTCATTACACCCTATCCCTATCTTGAGCTCGTTCTATCCATTCCATCTCATTACACCGTATGTATATTATAATGCTATCCTCCCGTCTGCGTCTAGGTCTTGCCATTGGGTTTTCCAGTCAATTCCCTTAAAAGGGTTCTAGGATCTCCCATTTGCACTGCATGTCCTGCGCACCGTAATCTACAAGATTTGACTATCCTAACAATGTCCCGTGATTAGTACATGGTATTTAACTCATAGTTATGTAACATCCTCCACTCCCCAGTATCCTCATCGCTTTTGAAACAAATATCTTCCTAAGCACCTTGTTTTCATACACCCTAAAATGTTTAATATAACATAAATAGTTCATATTAAATTTATAATATGATCCATTGTCATTAAACAAAATTTGTACTTTTTTTTGGGTCAAAAGGTGGTAAGTATTTTTAAATATTATTGCTATTTAAAGTATACTTTCCGTAATAACTCAATAGGGTTGATCCATAAACCACGTGATTCTGTTGAGATGGAGTTAAAAGGGGTGGGCACTAATTTATATGCGGTGTTACATGGGAGGAGGGTTTACATCCCAGTGCTAGGTAACACAGATCTTACACTTCAGTTATAATGTTGGGAAAATAATATTATTGTTCATGTTTTCTCAGTTAGTAATTTTAATTTGATTTAGCACACCGCGTCTTACTACCCATGTGGGACACACGCTAAAGTACTAATTACGTTAATGGGTTAGAAATTGGGAAGGTTAAATTTAGAGGAGGTGAACCCGCATTTGCGGGGAGAGACAGTGGAAAACCGTTTAGGGAAAAACCACCACCAGTTAACCCGACCAAGATTCGAACCTTGATTTCCCCGTCCTCGGCAGTCTTGCTCAACACGAAACCAGCGCGTTAGCTAACTGCGCCATCGAGGTGGGTCACAGCTAGTACACATACTTATAGAATAAAAATTAATTACTTAGGCTTACTTACTTCCCGATATTTCGAGGGTGCCTCGAAGGAGCTATCGGCCTTCAACTACTAACGCAGAAACCATATATAAAAATAATAGAGTATTGTTATAAAATTCCTTAAATAATTTTATCTAGGATTTCAAATTGATTTTTTTTAGTACCGCGTCTTACTACCCGTTCGTGGTATACGCCTATGTACTAAATACACTAATATGTTAGGGATTAGAAAGGTTTTAATTTAAAGGTAGTGCACCCGCATTTGTATGGAGGGAGAGTGGTAAAACATTTAGGGAAAACCACCTTAAATGCACCTGACTAGGAATGAACCGCAATCTCCCCGTCTTCAGCAGTATTGTCTAACACGAGAGTCACGCATTAGACCATTCGACCACCCAAGCGGGTGATTCTGAGTTGTATTTAAAACCGACTTCCTCTTTTAGTATCACAAAAGATTCCCTATTAAGTAATTATATTCACTCTTGATGTGATATGTTACGTAACACAGGTTGATGGAGCAAGGGGTCAGGATAAATGCCCACTTGGTGTTAAATGGGGAGAGGGGTTGCAAAAGAGGATAATCAAAAACGCTTTGTATGTTTTATGAACTAACCCTTGTATCACCACATAGCTTACACGCCAATATAATTCTAAAACCGGGTGACTTGGTAGTCTAGGGGTAAGGTGTCAAGAGTTCTGTGCTGGGGGTCCGGGGTTCAATCCTAGGTCCCGGCACAGATCTATCTGATTGCCAAACCTTTCCTTCACCTCTGACAAGACGTGTGTATTAATCACAACTTGTGAATGTGTGGAATGCCAGGCCTCTACCGTGGTTCGGATACCACGTTAAACTGTAGGTCCTCCATTTCATCTCACAATCACCCTACCATTACACATTAGCGTGAGTGCGTATAACCCGAACGGGTAGTAACACGCGGTGATGATGATAATAATAATAATGATTCTAAAACAACCCCAGAATAGAATACACACATCGTTAATTATTATTATTAGCACCGCGTTTTACTACCCGTTCGGGTTGTACGCACTTAACCTAATATGTAATGGTAGGGTGATTGTGAGATGAAATGGAGGACCTACAGTTTAACGTGGAATCCGAACCACGGTGGAGGCCTGGCATTCCCCCACATCGTTAATTCATTTATATAAAGAAGCAATCTCAAATTTCTATCATGATGGAACTAAAAAAAAGATTGTCTTGCCGGGAATCGACGCCAAGACCGGTTAAGCAGACAGAAGCGTTATCGAATGAGTTTAGACGTCGGACATAAAGAAACCAAGATAATGGTGACATGGCAGAGCTCAACTTCGTAAACAAGTGGTTGATGACGTCAGTGTGCCATGCAGTCGTGCATAAGATATTAACTAAATGCATTTCTAGTTTTTCAACGCGATATCGTTTCATTTTCACACCTCAATCCGTTTATACATCCACAGTACAATTTTCATAAGAAGAGTCTTTAAGAAAATACAATCAAATATTTTTTCTGCCAAAATTGAGAGTATTTTACCATTTTATTATTGTAATTTAAAAGTTATTAAAAGTTATTGTTTATCAAACGTGACGTTTGATTACGTGAAAATAGATATAGTTACTTTTATAGCTCACAAATATGTCCATTCCTCTAAAAATTTGACTGTATGTGTGCTGTCTTCAAAAAGTTACTAATGATTTAATCTAGAAGGTAGGTCAGTGCAGGTAAGATCAAGAGCATCCTTTAATTGAAGATCAATGTTGTCACCGTTCCGTAAGCATGCAGATATATTATTATTATTATTATTATTATTATTAAGCACCACGTCTTACTACCCGTTCGGGATATACGCGCTTACGCTAATGTGTAATGGTAGGGTGAGATGAAATGGAGGACCTACAGTTTAACGTGGGATCCGAACCACGGCTGAGGCCTGGTATTCCCCACATTCACAAGCTGTGATTAATACACGTCTTGTCAGAGGTGAAGGAAGGGTTTGGTAGTCAGATAAATCTGTGCCGGACCCAAGGATTTAACCCCGGACCCCCAGCATATAAGTCTGACACCTTACCTCTAGACCACCAGGTCACCCGTGCAGATCTGAAGACCTAGAACTACTGAAAAAATTCTCAACTATTTTAGATTATTTTGTTTGGACCATGTTATAAAATGACTGTATTTGTCTGAGGAAGGCTAGTTCGATGTTTATAAACTTTTTTTCTTGAGCTTAGAATTGTGAAGTTTCGAGAAATGAATCGATCTAAATCAGTTAAATTCAGCTTTTAAAAAGAAATCATATATCTTAAAATGTAATTTTCTTAATATTAATGTGATATATATATATATATATATAGATTCGCAACACCTCTTACTACCCATTCGGATTTTACGCCTATATACTAATTACGCTAATATAATAAGGATTATAACGGTTTAATTTAGAGGAACTGTACTCGCATTTGCGTTGAGGGAGAGTGGAAAGCCATTTAGGAAAATCCATATCATACCACCCGAACAGGATTTAAACCCTGATTTGCTCGTCATAAGCATTATAGTATATTGAAAGAACGACGCATTAGACCATGCGGCCAACGAAGTGTGTTTAAAAGGATATACACCTTCTTTATGGTGTAAACAAAATTTTAAAATAACGGACCGCTTGGTAATCAACGCGGGGTTTCTATACGTATGGAAAGCATCTCCGTGCTCCGGTAGGCTACGATGGATAGGAAAGTTGTGTGTTACGGGCAGTAGTTTTGCTGTTTTTATAGCAAAAAATTTGAAAAATTAATCAATTCGTCTTCCAATGGACATATGGAGTATAATATTCTTCACATGGTGAAACAATTCTTGAATATTAGTAATGACTCGTGAGCATAACACCATTAGTTGAGAAACCTCTTAGACTATTTATTTGACACCACGTCTTACTACCCGTTCGGGTTATACTCTTTAAGTACTAATTACTCTAATAGATTAGGAATTGGGAAGGTTTAACTAGAGGAAGTGAACCCGCATTTGCGTGGAGGGAGAATGTAAAACCATTTAGGAAAAACCACCCCCAGTTCACCCGACCGAGATTCGAACCTCGATCTCCCCGTCCTCAGCAGTCGAGCTCAACACGACAAGCGCGTTAGCCAACTACGCCACCGAGGTGGGTCTCTTAGACTAAATAAAGACAAAAAGTTGTCACTAACTTCTAGGACATCCTTGACAGTTGTTCAAGAACTGTCAATATCACCACGTGAAGAAAATGAAGCTCTATGTTCGTACTGGAGCAATATTTTTTTATACAAAGTAATCTTTTGCTATAAAAACTGCAAAAATACTGTCCTTAACTCCTATTCGTTTAGTGATCGATAGCTGAATACATCATTATGAATAAATCTGCCACGCTATGTAGACTTCGTTTACCCTGAAAGGTAGGAAGATTACCTTGATCCACTATGGTTTGGATTATATGAAGGGGCCATAGTAGAACTCATAAGAAAGCTGTCACCTTAAACGGAGTATACCTACTTAAATTATTATTATTAGCACCGCGTCTTACTACCCGTTCGGGTTTTACGCACTTACGCTAATGTGTAATGGTAGAGTGATTGTGAGATGAAATGGAGGACCTACAGTTTAACGTGGAATCCGAACCACGGTGGAGGCCTGGCATTCCCCACATTCACAAGATGTCTTGTCAGAGGTGAAGGAAGGGTTTGGTAATCAAATAAATCTGTGCCGGGACCGAGGATTGAACCCCGGCCGCCAGCACAGAAGTCTGACACCTTACCTAATTAAAAAATAATAAACATTCCACCTTCAGTGGACGCGTGGTCTTAAAGGCGTTACTCCCGCTATAAATGAGACTTCCAATATGGGGAGGTAAAGGTTCAAACCCCGGTCGTGTGAGCTGAGTTTTTTATATGAATATTTTTCCACTGTCCACACACACACACACACAAATGCGGGCACATTTACTCTAAATCTTACTTTTCACAAACCTATCTTATTGGTTCAAATATGCGAGGACTGCTGGAAAGACTTGATGCACCGAAATAAAAAATATATCCTTGGTGATTAAAGAACTGAATTTAAAAACACTTAATTTGTTTTAACTGTTAGTTTGATTGGTGTTTCTATATCTGATGACAAAGGTCAAGAGCTAAGTTACTTTTAATACCACTCTTTATCTACCTATCCCACTAGATTAAGTCGTTAACGACACCTTTGTGTTTAAGATATCGACAAAATGNCGAAAATGGCTGTAAAGATATTGTTTAAGAATGTAAATATAGTCCGCTTCAGTGACCGGATGATCTAATGCATCATTCTCGTATTAGACTGGCCTGCTGATGATGGGGAAGTCGGGGTTCGAGTCAGAGTAGGGTCTACTGAGAGTGGTATTTCCTAAATGGATTTCCACTCTCCTTCCATGCAAATGCAGGTAGATTACCCCTAAAATGCTGCTCTCCTCATTCCTATCCCATTAGAGTAATTACCACATATTGGTATTACGTGAGCAAATAACAGGCAGTAAGAAGCTGTGATACAATATATATATAAGGAGTATTTGACCTTCAAAACAACAGACTTAGTCTTGGTTTTTGGGTTAAAACTCACTAAAGATTAGTTTAATGATGAGTGATTTCCCACAATTCTAAATATTTTGAAAATAACTAAAAAGATTTTGTTTAAAATGCATGTTTTAGGAGATTTCTAAATGACAAATAAAATTGGATAGGCCTACTTTTTGGGGAGGGGGGAAGCTTTGTTTAGTCTGGATTTTTTAAATTTGAATGTTTAAAAAAATTGCTATAGCAATGTGGTTAAAAATGAGTATTTGTTGAGTTTTTTTAAATTAAAAGTAATTATATTTTTGTTTCTATAAAAAATTATTGTAGTTTACTGATGACTTAATTTTGTATAAAAAAATTAAAATGGCTTTAACAATGTTGTACAAAATTGATTTCAGGAGACTATTTTACATGATCAACAATACTATATGTATTTTTCTAAAATAATAAATTTAATATTAGCTTACTGATGGCAAATTATACCTAACTTGAATTTTTTAATTGGCATTGACTATTGAGTTTAAAATTAATATTAGGGAATATTTTTCCATTTAAATAAGAACCTGTTATTATTTTTACATGTTAAAAATAATTTTACGGTAGTTTACAAATAAGATATTTTTAAAAATTTGAAATTTGTTAAAAAAATTCTTTAACAATTTGGTTCAAAATTTATATAGAGAAAATATGTATTATTATTTACAAGAGGATGTGTTTTTATGAGTGTAGTATACATAAGAGTAATGTACTGAAAACCTTCTTAGAAGACTTCTTGTTGATGTATATTTTTTGAATAATGATTGAAAATGGTACAATCATTATTAAGAGTTGGGTCAAATCCTGTATTTTATTAATCTGCATCCTCATTTTACCAAAGAATCACAAAAATCTAAGAACCAAATCTTGGGGGGAAAAAGTAGAAGTTAGCTGAAAACATAATAAAAAATATAAATGCTAATTGTTAATTTTACTATATGGTAAAGCATCTATATTACATTAATGGATTCAGTTACATTTTTTGCATTTAGTTAGGTGTTAAATCAACCTTGGTTGTCTAAGGGTAAAGGGCCTCAAGACCAGATAATCTTTGGTTCAAACCCAGCTGGGGTTGACGAATTTTTCTTGAGCGATAAAAATCTATAGCGCAGCTTCCTTCGGAGGGGAAGTAAAGCCATCGGTCCATATTGATAGTGGCATGTAAAAAAAAAACCTGGGACGTATGTGAAAATAACTTTCCCTGCAAAATTGGCAGGCCCTTTCACTCTCGCTCATAGAAATTCTTGTGTGCTGATATAATCAGTCAGTTCAGAAAATGCACGTTAAATACCCAAAATAAATAAATCAGTGTTAACTGAATGGAATGAAGCAGTGTTGTTGGGTTTGTTCAAAAGTTATGTAGGGTCTGAACTACAAATAAGCAGTATCTCCATTAAAATTAGGGGGAAAAAAATTATTAAAAAATCTTGACTCTGATATTTTATAGAATCTCGAATATTCTTAAGGGTTTCCTGGGTTTGAAGATTCTACCATAACTAGTTATGATCTATCAGCCCATTTTATATTGCGACATCATTCGTAGACCAGTAGTGGAAAGATTATCAAGTACTAATGTATTGTTTCCCAGGGGACAATCGAATGTACTAATCGTACATCCTTTCCGAGGAGCCTCTTTCCATGTCCCGATGAGATGAGATGAGATGAGATGAGATGATGGTAATAGTGAGTATGAGGGTGTAGAACCAGTCGAAATACTTAAACCTAACTTAATTCTTATTAACCATCCCATGGTGACCGTTGGAGTAATTCCCCTTTACAGAAAAATATCCAAGATGCCAGCCGGGAATAGAATCCCTGACCCACAAATTGATAGCCAGGTTGACCACTACACCACAGGGCCAATTATATCGACCCATTAAAAGAACCTATACAAAGCATTCATAATGTATAATATAGCGGCTCCCTTATGGGAAAGGGTCTAGATTTTATTGTAACTGAGTGTAGTGCTGATAATTCCTCCTTAAGGTCGTACAATAAGGTTTTATCTACAAACTCATGTGTTAGGCGACTTATACATCGAACGTAACTCTGATAACAAGTGGATTTGTTCTAGTTAAAGGTAATTATTCTCGAGTCGTGTTGGTAACAAAAAAACAGGGGGAATGGGGGTGGATAGTGTATCAAGGTACCCAAGGACTCAGTGGCGTTCGTGGTTATGATCAAACTGTAATCGCGAAAAGACCAAGTGACAAAAAGAAAAGTTTTGTTTTTTAATTCTTGGCGTTGACCTGGTGGTCTAGGGGTAAGGTGTCGGACTTCTGTGCTGGGGGTCCGGGGTTCAATCCTTGATCCCGGCACAGATTTATCAGATTACTTAACCCTTCCTTCACCTCTGACAAGACGTGTATTAATCACAACTTGTGAATGTGAGGAATGCCAAGCCTCCACCGTGGTTTGGATCCCACGTTAAACTGTAGGTCCTCCATTTCATCTCACAATCACCCTACCATTACACATTAGCGTAAGTGCGTATAACCCGAACGGGTAGTAAGAC
>CABFOV010001549.1:0-14636 GCA_902141375.1 Timema poppense
GATACACTGTAACACTCTAGAGCAGTAGTTATCAACTGATACACTGTAACACTCTAGAGCAGTGGTTATCAACTGATACACTGTAACACTCTAGAACAGTAGTTATCAAATGATACACTGTAACACTCTAGAACAGTGGTTATCGACTGCTAGAGCAGTAGTTATCAACTGATACACTGTAACACTCTAGAGTAGTAGTTATCAACTGATACACTGTAATACCCTAGAGCAGTAGTTATCAACTGATACACTGTAACATTCTAGAGCAGTAGTTATCAACTGATACACTGTAACACTCTAGAGCAGTTGTCCTCACTATTAAAGGGATGTACCTGAGTTCGACGAAGCCTTGATGCAGCAGGAGCGCCATGAAGTCCCCCGTCATGTCGTCACGCTCCCCAGTAAGGATAAGAACCCCGTCCCACGTCTCTGGACGGAACTCTACCTCCATTTGTACGTGCTTGTAGGCGGCCCGGAGCGCTGGGAATGCGAGCCAACCTTGGCCCGTGAACCGTGGTGAACGAACCTCCACCTCTGCACACACAGAGAAACAAAATTAATTACCATGGGGAGAAATAACGTCAAGAAGGCGCCGCTAGATTACCTGATAAACTGACTTACATCGGTGGGCATGTGAAATGAATGTCGGGCTCAACTATTCATGATTACTGAAGCTGGAGAGGTTGGGATTTGAATCACGGCTAAGTGTATTTATAGTAGATTTTCTGAATGGTTTTCAACTCTTACTCCATGAAATAACAGGTTTATTTTCTTTAAATTTAAGTTTACTCATGATTACAACAGAATAGTAGTTGAAATACCCAAACGAGAGAAAACAGTAATAATAATAATAATAATAATAATACACCCGCACTTGATTGACCCGCCTAGAACGGTACGCAAACAAAGGCGTCAGTCTCGTATGATCTGGTTTCTCAGTGACGGTCTAGTATATATTTGTCTATATTTTTGTTTTAAATTATTTTAAATTTATATAAAGTGATTTGTAAAATATTATTATTATTATTATTAGCACCGCGTCTTACTACCCGCTCGGCTTATACGCACTTACGCTAATGTGTAATGGTAGGGTGATTGTAATATGAAATGAAGGACCTACAGTTTAACGTGGAATCCGAAACCACGGTGGAGGCCTGGCATTCCCCACACTCACAAGATGTCTTGTCAGAGGTGAAGGAAGGACTTGGTAATCAGATAAATCTTTCCGCGACCGAGGATTGAACCCCAGCCGCCAGCACAGAAGTCTGACACCTTACCCCAAGACCGCCAGGTCACTATTTGTAAAATAAATGACCAAATAAAACACATGATTATATTTGTAGATGATGCTCTTTGATGGCTTATAAGTAGTCACATACACTTTCACAATTTATATTAAATTTGTTATGTATCTATAATCTACCAAATGTAGCGAGGTCCTCTTTTAACTCGACTATTTGGGGTTTCAGCTCTCTGCCCGGATGCTTGCTCCCCGGCTACTGTCAAATGTGTGGACCAATATTTTAACTAAAGCTTAGAGGAACATTCTTTGAACCATGTCTGAACGATGTATGCACAATAATGAGTTTTTTGTTTTTGTTATTCATTTCATTAAGGTGGCTACTCCAAGGGTTTTTTGCTTAATAGTTCATCTCACGGGAATTTTACTAAACATTTTAAGTAATCAATCAATCAATCGATCAAGTACCTGAAGAGTTTAAAAAAAATCGGCATATATTGCGAGAGTGACGTCTTAAACCATGAAATAAACGTTTATTATATATAAAGTACTATAGAATAAAGTATTAATTATTTTTCTGTAAAACTTGATCAACAAAGAAAAATATCAATTTCAATTCCATAGACAAATTATAGAATATATTTCAACTTGAAACTCAAAAAGAAATGTAAGACAATAGTAACGATAAGAATATAGAGGGAACGAGGTTCTACTGTTAAATCACATAACTACTAATCAACATTAGTTGTTGAATGTATGGTGCGTCCAACCCGAACGGGTAGTAAGACGCGGTGCTAATAATAATAGTAATAATAATAATAATAATAATAATGTGAATGTATGAGACGCGGTGCTAATAATAATAATAATAATAATAATAATAATAATAATGTGAATGTATGGACGATAATACAGGGTGTGGCAGAAATGATTTGACAGTTTTAAAATGTTAAATATATTATATTGTAAGTGACATTTATTCAAAAAAACATTTACATCACTGGAATGAACATACAAAAGCATTAACTATTTAACCCTTAACTCTTGATTTGACTCTTATGTCGTGAATATAAGTGAGTTCCTGCACGTTGCCTTTCGGAGTCCTTCGTCTTGCGCAGCATCTTCAGGGTAATTTGCCGAATTGAAGCTTTGGTGGGTTTTTTTCGATACTGCGACAGTGTGAGGCCGATTCTCGTAGATTTTGTGCTTCAAATGGCACCCGAAGAAATAGTCTCAAGGAGACCGATCTGGCGACCGTGAAGGCCATGTGACTTAAACATTGCGAGACATGAGTTTCCCTGGAAACATTTCCTTAAGAGTCTGCATTGAAGCTCGTGCTGTGTGCGCTGTCGTGCCACATTGTTGGAACCACAGATGGCGCCTACGAGCACGGCGCCGGCGCAGTTCTGGGAGCATAATTCGTCTAGCATGGTGACATCACGAGCAGACGTTACCGTAACTGCATGACCGTGTTCATCCTTCAAGCTTACCGACTCTTCACAATACCGTGACTTTATGGCTATGAAGAGGAGCTTGATGGGGTTTCACGTGCTCAGTACCTGAAATTCTGCTTAATCGCCTTCTTTCTTAGGTGGAAATGGGCCTCATCTGACGTAGTGAAATTGTCAAGGAACTCTCGTTTACCGTCAATCAGTTCCAGAAGCTTTACGCAAAAATCCCTCCGTTGGTTCAAGTCTTGTGGATGTAGCTTGTGCACCACTTGGATCTTGAAAGGATGAAACTGCAAGTCCTGACGTAATATACTCCTCAAACTCCTATACGACATGCCCAGTGTTACAGAATAGCGACAGACTGAACGTTGAGGACTCTTCGGTAGTCCCACTCTTACTTGCTCAATGCCGCCAGGTATCCGCACGGTCCGTGGATGCCCAGAGTTTTCCATGTTCATGGCAGTTGCGGTGATTCTGAAGGCCCTCACCCATTTTAAAATGATTTGGCATGTGGGGACTCTACCATGTCTACCTAAGTTGAATTGGCGCCTAAACAAACGGTGCACCGTAGTAGCAGAGTTATTGTTCTTTAAATATCACTCAACGGGAAAAACACGATGCACACTTGAACAAAGATTCATGGCTACTGCTGAATTGACATTGCTCCACAAGTCAGCGGAAGAAACGGTGCGCTATCTACCAGCAGATATGTTTAGTGCCGGTTTAAACATTTCTAGTAATTTCCACCGCATCCTGTATAGCAGGGTTCCCGAAGAAATAGAAAATTATTTTATGTATCTGAATTAAAAAATAGCAGTAGATACCCACAAAAATCACGAAACATCTAAATTGTTTCTGAACCTTAATGCAAACCCTATGATTTAGACAAACACGACTTAGGCTATTTTTTACCTGGATACAATATATTTTACTTTAAATACAAAAAATATTGATTTGTCTTTAGATTGTAAAACCAGTTATAACATTTGAAGCTAGAATTCTAATAAATGTCAACAGGATCTTATCCAGAAACGTCAAAGAAATTATATTTTGATTAAAAAAGTTTTATTCTACAAAGTTTTTGGGACAATTTAAAACCAAGTTTAATTTTATTAAAAGAGAAATACAGCTTCCTTTATCGCGATGTATTTTTTTACAGTGTCACGTTGAAATGGTTATTTGATCAAGTTTATTGAAATCGTAAAGATAATTTGTAGTAGCTGGCGAATAATTTTAATCAGCCACTGTTTCAAACTCTATACTAATCAAGCTTTGAGTGAAAAAATAGCTATTTTTTTAAGCATATTATGAAAGTACAGTTTGTAAACATACAAAATAAATTTTAGACAAAATTGGTTCATTTTAATTTTCTTGTGAAACTAAGTTTCATCTTGTTAGTACATCCTTAATATTGTCATAATTATATTTAATTAGTTTACTTGGCAATTATATATACAGTACAGGTCTCCTAGCATTTTGCGATTGTACATTATATTAGTTAATGTATTTCTATCGGACAGGTACAAATTACATTTGTATTTTATTATTTTAGATTATATAAGGAAATAAATTATCAATACAAAATAGCATAGAAGTATTTATAAGCCGATATAAAAAATAGTAGAAAATAACAATCACATACATTTACGTAGGAATTTAATTTGTATAAAAATTTAACTAATAATTACTACTATTGTAAATAATTTGATTGAAATAAAGAGGAAATATTACAGTTTTGATTCTGTTATTGAAAATAGGCTTACCATAATATTTATGAAATTACAATATTAAAACAAAATGAAAATAAAATTTGATTTAATAATACTCTACACCATTTAAATTAGGTAAATTTAATGTTTCGAAACATACAGTTTAATAAACTTTTTTCCCCCGGTAAACCCCTAAAAATTATTTTTAAAGACCTTATTTACTAGAGCAAAGAGTAAAACTTATAGAAATAAAAAAATAATCAATTTGAGTCATACTTTTTATTTTCTCATATCAAGAGAAAGTATTGTGATCGTGAAAAAAATTGCTCTTGAGATGACAAATTTTTATGTTTTATGTGAACACAAATCCAAAAAAGTCGAATTTTAAATTATCTCTGTCCCCATGTTTGCCTGTCTGTCTCTGGACACAGATTCAAAACGGATTTATTGATTTAGTTCAAACTTTATATTTAGATACTGCTATAGGACTATAACACAAAATAGTTTTTATTTTTACACTAGCCATTCAATTAATTGATGAGTGATTTTTATTTATTCCTAGTATTTTAAAAATGGCTCTAATTATTATGTTTAAACTGCATATTTAATATTTGTTTGATACGACAAATAGAATTATATAATATGTTTTTAGGCAAAAATTCGTTGAAGGGTAGTTTACTGATAGCTGATTTTTCGAAATATTTTACAAATGGCTCCTACGATTTGGTACCATATGGGTATTTTGGGAGGGTTTGACAGGAAAACACTGTATATTTTGTTTTTGGGATAAAATTACATTAATAGGTAGTTTACTGATGATTGATTTTTCAAAACCTTTAAATAATTTTCAAATGGCACTAACGATTTGGTTCTATATTGGTATATTGAGAGTGTATCACAAGTAACCCTGTGAACTTTGTTCGATAAAGGGTCTTTTACTAAGGAGTGGTTTTTGAAAATTCAAATTTTGAAAATGAATTAAACGAATTTTCTTAAAATGTATATCTAGGGAGTGTTTGGCATGAATATGAAAAATAAAGCTGTATACTTGTTTTGGGGTGAAAATATAGTTTGATGACTTACTTTTTTAATCTGAATATTTAAAGATAATGGCCTTAGCGACTTTTTTAAAAGTTGTTATCAAGAGACTATTTTATATATAAATAATAATGTATATTTATCTATCCAAGATAAATTAATTTAAGGGTGGTTTTAGAAAATATGAATATTTTAGAAATTAAGCTTGAAGAACTAAGTGTATATAGAAATCTGTGAACAGTTTTTCAAGATAAATAAGAAAGTTTTTATTTTTACAAATAACAAGTAATTTTAGAGTAGCTTACAAATAGTTTAATTAATAAACGAACTTTCTACTGAGTATATGATTTATACAAAAAGAGTGATTAATTTTATTTACAAGATAATGTGTTTGTTTTTATTAATAAGATTTATTTAAAGGTATTTTACTTAAACCTTATTTTTGAACATTTTCTTTGAAACCATAATACAAGTTATGAGAAAGTTTGTGTTATTGTATCTTACTATTTATTTAATTGTCTGTCATTATAAACTGTTGTATTTATATTATGAACTTTTCACTGTACGTTATACATTATTTGCTATTATCTATGTTTTATTCATGAATATAAACCCAGCTTTAGAACGGTTTCAAAGTATTTTAAATATAATACATACAATGGCATCCTAGTACTGTATTTAACTCAAATTCATTTATTTCTACAACTCTACACACCATAACAGCTTACAAAAAAAAAAATAGAATATCTGTATTTCTTTAAATCAAATTGTATTCAAGGATTTTTTTAGTTTTGAATATGTAAAATATTTTAACACGTTGGCGTGGAAAAAATTCGAAATGTAACAAGTTACAAGTTCAATCAAATGGAAGAATACTCTCCCTCTGCCCTATTGGACTCGAACTCCGGTGCACTTGTGCCATGACCTCCTCTCTTTAACGCACAATTCCACGGAATGAATGGAGGAGCGACAAATTAAGCTGAGACTTGATTCTATTAACCTAAACTTTATTACGGCTTAATATGTGGGAATATCTTCAAAATTGTTGATTCGGACTTATAAATTTTTATTGTCAATTTTGAGACTTTTTTTTTATCAACGTGGCTAATTTGTAGCCACGTTCCCAATCTATTTAACTTTACTGGGAAACTTAACCTTTATTCATATGTGAACTTACCCTATATTTTTGCCACCAGGCGGCTAACATTGCTTGCACGTTTACCGCATTTCTTGTTAATTGTTTGCATCATTAGCTAGGGAACATATTTTAAGGATATAAACTTTGATTGTAAACGTTATCTTTTATTATTATATGAGGAGCACACACTTATTTGTTGACATTATGCATGTCACCTTGGTTACCTTGGCTTCCTTAAGTGGTTTAAAGGGAAGCTCCCTGCCTTTAATTTGTATAGTAGTTTATAACCTTATCTCTTGGGGATTCATTGCTAGACAGGGCAATTAAACTCAACCCTGTTTTTCCATCATTAAGATGCGCACGAACTTATTTGTAGTGATAAGATATTTTCTTGATGATCGCGGGCCTCTATTTGCGCCATTGCACGGAGTTTAGTACCAGAGGTGGGGGAACTTTATTATGAATTTGCTGTGTGATCTTGGAAGCCTTTGTTATTATAAGGCCCAAAATTTTGACGCCATTATGGCCGAACTCTTGGATATTAAAGTCTCTGGCTTTGGGCATTCTAGTCAATTTTGGTGTTCATGAATTATTGTGTTATATATTTAAGAAAAATACAAAGATTATCACCCATCCTATATAGTGTATATGTAACGTTTAATGCCAACATTAAGGTGGGATGGAAGGGGATACGAGAAAAAAGCCAGTATATTTGCAGTTTTTAAGACAAAAATTTATTGGCCCAAAATAAATAAAATATTGCTCCGGTACAGACGAACAATTTAATTTTCTTCACATGGTGACTTAAGCATTTCATTAATATCCATCAAGGGTGTCCTAGAATTCAATGAATTTTTTTTTTCTTCGTTTAAAAAGTTTATCATCTAATGCCACTATGCTCATCACAGATATTCAACAAATGTTGATATCAACATGTGAAGAAAATTAAACTCTATGTTTCTACTGTAAGCAATATTTTTTTTATTTTAGTCAAAAATTTGTTTCTGTATAAAACTGCGATAACACTGGCCCTTTCTCGCGTCCCCTCCACCTCCACCTTAAGTCCCCAACATCCCACCAACATATGTCGAAAGAATCGTGACAAGCCCTGATGTATCGTGAATACGTTAATAGAAATAGAAATTTATATCAACAATTTAATCTTGCCTAGAGCTAGCTCATCGACCAATCTATTTATACATGTTATACAAAGGTATACTTATGTTATAATTAATCAATTACAAGTCCAAAATATGTTTAACAGAATGAATCATGAGTTCAATACAAAACTGCAAGGGCAATTATTTCGTACCCACTTAAGTGGTCGAATGATCTAAGGCGTCACTATCACAATATACTATATTGCCGATGACGGTAAGATTGAAGTTCGAATCCCAGTTCGGTTTTCCTAAATGGTTTTACACTCTCCCTCCACGCAAATGCTGGTACACTTCCTCTAAATTGTACCTTGCTTATACCTAATACATTAGCGTAATTAGTACCCAGACCCATAACCCGAACTGTTAGTAAGACGCGGTGATAGAAAATAATAATAAATATATTTCCCCCCCCCCCCAAGTTCTTACTAACTACTTTCTTTAAAAATAGTTCTCTGATTGGTATTCAAAAATCGGTTGTGTACATTTCTTTATCTTTTTTTGTTTTAAAATTTTATGAACGTAAACAACGTTCTATATAATTTTTAACAAAACTACGTTTCACCGTTAGACACCACGTCAGTAATTACACAAAGTTTGGGTTTATTTTGCTGAATTTGTAATTGTGTAAGACTTTGCGGTGGTTCTATTTGTAGGAAATGCTTCGTTGGCAACCAACATGAACGGCATGGCATCTCTTTGCGACTTAGCATTGAAACTATGGCACACTTAAAGAGTATTGTCTCGGTTTGTTCCTACAGCCAGAGCGGTCTGAAAACAGCGTCATAGGAGATTCTTTCTCGCTGGATTATACAAGAGAATATCAAAATTACAGCCGTGGTAAACCAGGAAGCTGACATTTTGTCTGGGGTGTGTTCTGTTATTTCTCTCCGAGTCTTACTGCCCATTAGGTTTGAACATATATTTACTAATACCACTAATATGTCAGGGTTGAGGTTGAATTTTGAGGAGGTGTCTTCACATTTGCGTGGGAAGAGAATAAATTATTTTGTGTGCAAAATATATCTTCAGTACACTCGACTGGGTTACGAACCCCGATATCCCCATCCTCAGCAGTCTAGACTATTGCAAGAGTGATGCCTGAGACCAGGGTTTACAGACCCAGACTCCACGTGACATATCTGACCAGCCTGGTACTCTAATTACCACATGTTTATAAAACTGACCGGCCCGTGCAGACAAATAACTAATAGTTTCCAGTTTATTTATTGTTCTTTCAAAAAGAGTTCAATGAGTACTTTTTGCAATAATTCCTTTGTTAGGGGGATGAAATGTGTTTGATAATGACAGTATTTGTTGACAGCCGCCAGCCAACATATCCTCTCTTTTTAGGCAACTCTTCTCAATGTTACTGTCGACAGTAACTGTTGTTAGTACTCTCGTGGTTCCCCAGCCTTTCAGTGGGTCTGGGGCCTAGGTGGCATTAAGGGAATGAGAACATAATGGACCAATACAATGTAATTTTAAAATTTACATAATTTTGAATAACATAAACACTTTGAACTATTTCAGACAGAGTGCGCTTCAATCATTTTAAATCATTTATTTTATGAATAATTATTAATTATATTATAATTTATATAATACTGGTGACCTGGCGGTCCAGGGGTAAGGTGTAAGACTTTTATGCTGGCGGCCGGGGTTCAATCCTTGGTCCCGGCAAAGATTTATCTGATTACCAAAGCCTTCCTTCACCTCTGACAAGACATCTTGTGAATGTGGGGAATGCCAGGTCTCCATCGTGGTTCGGATTCCACGTTAAACTGTAGGTCCTCCATTTCATTTCACAATCACCCTATCATTACACATTAGCGTAAGTGCGTACAACCCGAACGGGTAGTAAGACGCGGTGCTAATAATAATAATAATAATAAATAATACTGCTTAAAAGAATTCGCTTTCCCTGATAAATTTCTTGGAAAATGTAAGTTTTAAATATTATATTGGTAAATTTAATGATTTTAAATAGATAGCAAAATATACTTTCTCTAAGTGTTACATATTTTTGAAACGGGATTAATTTTTAAATGAGATGTTTGAACTGCCTTTACTGAACCGACTGTTTATATCGGCACACGACTTACAAACTAATTTAAGTCTAGAACAGAGACAACACCCAGCCTCTGGCGGGAGCGCGGATTACATCTCAGGTTAGTTTGGTCTTGTTTGCTGGTAACGAGGAGATCAGGGTTCAAATCCAAGCCGGGGGCTCTGAGGGTGGTTTTTAGTGAATTTTTTTATCCCCCTTCCTCCATAAAAGTGTGGATACATTTTCTTCAAAATCTACTTTCCTCATCCCTTACTCATTAGTATGATTAAAATGTATATAGTCCGGACGGGTAGTAAGGTGCAGAGTAGACCGTAAAACTCTCCGAGTTTAAGACTTGTCTTAGACTATTCAAACAACGAAGCGGGTTACACAAGTATACCCTCGTTGGCGTGGTGGGAGGGTGGGAAAATCATTGAAAATACCCTCGGTATACCCGAACGGGATTCGAATCCCAAACCTCCCCGTCTCTGGCAGACTAGACAAGACGAGATTGACACTTATCCCACGTGAACACCAGCGAGGGTATTCGGGTTGCATAGAGAGGCGCAAATAAAGCTAAGATGGACAGGTAATGCTATATAAAAGTAGATAAAAAGGATTCAAAAAGAAGTGAAACAAACGGTTAACTATGTGATGTTAAATAGAGAGATAACCGTATGTAATAAAATGAATACAAGAACCATTTTATAATGATACTAGATTAGAATAGGTGTGGATGAAGAGGGGAGAACTAGATAAATAGACAACGTTTGAAGAGAAGACGTACACAACAAGGTTAAAGAAAGGAGATATAAAGAGAGATTGATTGAATGCTTAAATATAAGGGTGGGTTGGAGAAAGACATTAAAATGTTAGAGGGTAGAGTTAAATAAGTCATTAGAGAATATCTCAGAAAGATAAATAGAAGTATTGTGTAGAGTCACAACATGTAGAGAGAGACGTGGGTCGAGGAGATATATAGTTGAATAAAGGGAATGGATAAAAATGTTAAAAGAAAAGAGCTAGTATGTATGGATATGGATTCATGGCGTATAAACTGTTGTAGCGTGGACGGTATAAGAGAGGGGATAAAGATGAAAACGTTCAGTAATAATAAAAGTGAGATCTATCAAGGTGAAGGGATGAGGGTAGAAATATCGATGAGGAAAGTGAATCTAGAGAGGTAAAATATAAATATAGAAGTATAGAAGCTGAGAGGAAGCATAAATAAAAGATAAAGAAGGATGTTGTTAACTACAGCGATTTTTGTGACTGCTAAATAATTATAATACACTTTTGGGAAATTGGTTAAATTATCATTTATAATGATGTATACTTTACAAATCTAGAAAATCAAGCTTTGAAAAAATAAAGATTATTATTATTAAATTTTATCAGCTCCGGGTTGAAGGAATCAATCATAATAAATATTTTTGGTGTTTTTTTCTCACATTGCACCTTTCTTTCGTACTATATTAATTTAACTACACCAATGAATTAGAGATGAGTGAGGCAGAACTCATTGGGAATTTGTCATAAATTGAGCAAACCATTTAGGAAATAAAAAGCCCTTAGTACACATCACCGGGATTCTAACCCTTACTTCCCCATCCTCCAACGGATCATACAAGACGAGACTATTCTACTCCGTGTGTCCAACTATGTGGTTTATTTTTGTATCAAGATATAATTTATCGAAGTGCAATATGTTTTTGAAACGGGATTATTTTTTAAATGAGATATTTGAACTGTCCTTTATGAACTGACTGATTATATCAGCACACGACTTATAAACTAACTTAAATTTACAACAGACACACCACCAAGTCATTAAAGCCGTTAATTTATCACTGTGAAAGGGATAGTGGATATTTACCCAATGATAAATGTGTCGGCCATGCTGGGAATTAAACCCGGGGCTCTTAGTTCAATAGGCAGACATGATAATGATTAAGCTAAGGTGTCGGGCAGCGGGATTTTCAAATCTTAAAAATAAAAAATTGATCGTACAACACTTATAGGATCATTACGATTAATAAAATGAGGTTGTTTAGTTGGAAATCTCTTGGTCTGTCAATATTGACCGATATTGCCCCTGGAGGTTGGATAATGCTGTGCAGCGTGGATTTGAGGGTGCAATCCAAGCCAGATGCTGTGGATGTCATTCTGTAGGGTATCTGACCCTTCTTCCCCTAACTGGGGTACGGGTTGTATAGAACCAAGTGTTGTAAAGTTACTAACAAGCTACCTGTCAGTTCGTACCGCAAATTACTCGTCCCCGTCTTTCCCCCCTATTTACACCCGCCCTCTGGGTAACAACAAACTAATAAGCGACTCTCAGACACTCTATGAAGATCTCGCTCTCCATTTGGTTGATGTCTCCGTGATAGTGTCAGTTTAACTCGCACCAACTGTTGTGTTATAAACTATTAATTGTAACAACATAAATACATGTAATTATATGTATAGAGATAGCAGCACAAAGTTTGAATTGTCGCACAAATTATATTTATATTTAAAAAATTGAATATAATTACCAATAACAAAGAATTTAAAACCCAGAATATACAAAACAATAGTTTAACCAGCGGTTCTATAAGGGTTTGTTACGTTGTCTCTTAACTGTAATGAGTTGGACTGGATAGAACTATCTCAATATAGGGATGGATGGCATAATATTACAAGTGCAGAAAAACCACAGATAAAGAAAGTAATTAAAATTTCGTTAGAAAGAAACATTTAAAAAATACAAACATATTTTTTTCCACGATCGACATTACTCGTTATATAATTATTGTTGTTATTTTATAAGTATTGATAATAGCTATCAATAGTGGCAGATGAAGATCACGCGACTTGACGTATGCACACGGGAAAGTAGCGCAAGTAACTTTTCTACCTGGGATTGAGTTAATACATCCATGTAAGACAAAAGTAAAACAACACTCTTTTATCAATTTTTTTCTTTAAAAATTTATCAAGCGTACAGCCCAAAAAGGTAGTAAGATGCAGGGATAAATAAAAAAAGAAACATATATTGATAGAAACAGATTTCGACAAAAAATATTATCTTAAATCTGATTTGAAATTAACTTTTCGGTTATTTAAGGGCTCGTAGGTTGCTTATAATATAATCGAGTTAAACTTAGATTCTTTTTGAATTTTGATTTCATAAAAATTATGTGTAAAGGCGTTTGAGAGATAACTATGCCCCCACCCCCTCACCTTTACAAAATTGTCAACAGAAGGTGGAAATATTTTACACCTAAGCAAAAAAATAATAAAAAACAGTGCAATTAAATCAAATATTATTAAGATGGTTGACATAATAATTTTTTAGTACCGCGTCTTAATACCCATTCGGGATATACGCTTGACATAATAGTTGGCTTTCCAAAGATAAATCTGAACTATATATCATTTTGGTAAAAACCCTAGGAATTAAGTTAATCATTCTAACTAAAGAAGATTGATCAATAAAATTAACTTTTATGATTAGAATGATCATATTTCATGTATATTTTAACAGTTTATTGATTTTATCAAACACCCTTAGCATAACTTTAATGGATAGTGCCCAAGTAAAATAAATAGAATGGTTAACGCAGAGATTTTCATTCTCTTTTATCCTAAAATAGAAAAGTTTACTAAAAACTATTAAGATTTGTAAAACTAAATGATAACTTATATAATATTGTTGCAGAAACACTCCACCAAAGAACATAAATGAAATACAAACTGTTTCCAAAACATCGAGAAAAGAGGAATATATATCTCTGTCCACCAAAGAGCCCTTAAATTCGATTTCATGGGAAAATCAGAGCTGCCATTTTGTTTATAATGTTAAAAAATGCCTGGATACATACTTTGATCAAAATATTTAGAGCGGATTTTGAGAAAAACAATTTGATATATTTTGCCTTTCAGTAAACTGCCCTTAATTTTAGGGTTGGATATGTAATTCCAAAAACTCCTCCAGGGAACCTTATGAAACCCCCAGATACCAAGTTTCAGTCCGATCAGTAAAATGGCCCCAGCTATAGACCGAAATAAAGACAAACAAAGAGACAATCAGATTGCATCGTGAGAACACCTTTTATGGTTTCAGGTGGTCATGAAACCTCGACATTTATCAAAATATCATTTTTTGATTGTTTTGCCTCGATCAAAATATTTCTCTCTCCGAGGGGTGAATTGGAAGTAAAATGTTAGAAGTTCATTTAAGCACAGATATAATTAATAAATTTATGATTTAATTTTTTTAAGTAATATTTATTTCCACTGGACATATTTAGTGTTAGTAGCAGCAATAATATCGATAATATATGTAATGAAAACATTGATTTGCCTTTTTTAAATAAAGAGCTTTAGAGTTATTAGTTTAATTACAAACTAAATTGCAGTCCATTTCAGATGGGAAGAATTCGTTTGGACAGTTACACATTACCTAAACAATTTTCATATATTCATGAAATCTATAGCTGTCAGTGTTGATAAATATAATCAATACCTATTAAATAATAGTAAAACGCTATTAACGTTGACCGCAAACAAATATTTTTGTATTTGATCCAACATTGTGCCTACCTGAATCCTGCTGCCACTCAGAAACCCAAACCCAGCCCTTACCCTAGTACTCTCAAAGTAGACGATGTATATTAATTTACAAACTTCCACCCAGATTTGAACCAGAGTCATATAGGACTGTAATTGCTCCTCCTAACAACTCGGCTATTTCAACTAAAAGTAGACGGGGAAACTGTTAGAGGCGGTAATGTTTATATCACTTGCATTAATCGATGTCCTCTTTAAATATTCATGATGCAAGAGGCACATAGCCTCCCCCCCCCCCC